>ML777038.1:417256-462786 GCA_009831015.1 Picea engelmannii | reverse complement strand
TAAAAAGAAAGGGGGATAGGGGGGAAAAGGGGGGTGGGCTATGAGGTATTGTTATGCTGTCGAAATTGAAAACTGGACTAATTGCTTGTGAGGAGTTGGGGACTTTCTCAGCTGTATTAGAGTGGTAGCTCAGCCTTGGAGGCGAGCTGGGAAGCTAGGTTACTGTCTGGATTGTGTGTGGCCCCTTTGTGGCTCGGGGGGCTGAGGGGGAAGCAGAGTACCCCTAGCATTTGGCTGGGAGGTACCGGTGTAGTCTCTACGGTTGGCTAGCGGGAGCGGCACGGAGCAGGAGCAACGCGGAGCGCACGTATGTCATCAAGTGGGCGATAAGGCAAGCTACGCTCCTCTATTTTGTAGGGTAGAATGGTTACTGTATAAACTTGTAGTTTCCAGGGTTATTGTGTAACTTAGTTTATGAACTGCAGTTTCAATGGTTGTTGTATAACTGTAGTTCCAAAGGTTATAATATAAACTTGTAGTTGCCTAGTTACTGTCATTTACTCTACAATCCTTCTTTGCCTGTGGTTTATCTCGGCGTTGACTATTTTAAAAAAAAGAAAAAAAGAAAAATAAAAATAGAAATTGCGTTGGGGTTTATATCAGCGTTTGAGGGTCAAAATTTCTCTGCGTTCTTGTGGTTTAAGCTCTGCGTGTTTACAGTGGAATATCTCTGTGACTTTTGGGTTAAATACTGGCATTTTTTTTTTACAAATGAACTTGCTCTGCGTTGGGTTTTATTCTGAGCATTTTCATAATGCCACAGGAGTTAAATATTTCTGTGGGAGTTATGTGTTAATGTGGGCTTTTACATATGGTTGGGGGGGCGTTCATAACTGACTGGGGTCATTTTTATTAGGGCTATGATTGTACAGTCATTTCGTTTTTGAAAAAAATCATCTCGTTTTTGGGAAGTCAAGTCTCAATACACATTCCCGACAATCCTAGAGCGATATCTTTTTCCTAGTAATTTAATCGCCGAGCTAGAGAGTTAAATCTGTCAGTCGTTGGGCTAACTGCCCCTGTCTGCTTTAAATTTCTGGGCAGTTCATTATTCATGTCCACATTTTCATCAAACCTTAAATTATCAATTTCTAGGCAATGACTTATTACATACTGCGTTTTCATCAATTTCGGGGTAGTAAGTATTGCATGTCTGCATTTTTAATCTGGTTTGCGTTTATATTTTGATTACATACTGCTTTTTCATCAATTTCAGGGCAGTAAGTATTGCATGTCTGCGTTTTAATTTGGTGTGCATTTATATTTGATTACATACTACGTTTTCATCAATTTCGGGGCAGTAAGTATTGCATGTATGCATTTTTATTTGGTGTGCATTTATATTTGAATAGGGAAGAGGGTTCAGTCTTCTCCCTTCTTCCATTGATTTCTTCATCTTTGACGGGCTCCTCAGTCAGTGCCACTGCCTTAGCGACCACCTGGTATGGCTTCCACTTCTCTGCCAGTGTTAGCGTGTTGGACAACGACGCCCTTTGCCAGTTGTCAGTTGCCTGGACTGTGCCTTTGTATGGTTGGGTACTATGGAGCGTCCTTACCAGGTTAATGTGAATACCAATGCTATCATTTTCCTTGACACATACCCGGGACTGACAAACACTTTATTGGTTTTGGTTTTCATGCTTGGTTGCCTACTTCCAGGTATGCGGGCTCTATAATTTATTTTGGTTTCAACACAGGGTTTATAGTTAAAAATTGATCCTCGTATGCCTTACCTGCATTTCAGAGTTTATGTGATGGGAGGGATTAGATTTCAGTCTGGGATAATTTATATTTGTTTCACGAATATTTTCCATAATCCGGTTTCTTTTTTGGATTTGAAAGAATATTTTTACTTGATTATTTCGAACAATTTCCATTCACTGCAGACGCTTCAGAAACCCTAGATGTAATAAAATTATTAATAAGTATTCTATTTTAGATTTTAAATAATTTAATAAAGGGGCGGATGTTTTTGAAATTTTGTTCATTAATATCTTAAGTGGTAGTTTTAAGGTGGTAAGGGAAATTTTTAATTCTTATTTGATTTGATAATGAGATTGTTGTCATTAATGCTTTGGTTTGGTTAATTATCAAGGTAATGGTGTTTAGGGTAGTTTAGTTCTATTTGAAGGAAGAAATTAAATTGATAGTGGAATAATTTTATTAGGGGAGTTAGGTTAGATGGTTAAATAAACATGGAATTAGTAAACATTTATTGGTATTGTTTAAGTGCTTATAGTTAGTGTAAAATAAAATGAAAACTAGTGGTTGTTAATGGCAGTGACATTTATGTAATTGTTATCCAATTGCTATTAATGGTTGCTTATTTAATTGTTAAGTAATCGCAATGTCATATAATTGCTCGTTATTTAATTAATCGCTATTTAATTGGTGGAGGTACTGTATGGATCCTTATGTATAGTTATTGTAGAACAAAATGAAAAATAGTGGTTATTTAATGGTAGTGACATTTATGTAATTGTTATCCGATTGCTATTAATGGTTGCTTATTTAATTGTTAAGTAATCACAATGTCATATAATTGCTCGTTATTTAATTAATCACTATTTAATTTGTGGAGGTACTGTATGGCTCCTTATGTATAGTTATTGTAGAACAAAATGAAAAATAGTGGTTATTTAATGGTAGTGACATTTATGTAATTGTTATTCAATTGTTATGTAATGGTTGCTTATTTAATTGTTAAGGAATCACAATGTCTTGTAGTTGCTCGTTATACATTCAAATGCTATTTAATTGGTGGAGAACCGTGAAATGCATTGCTAATTAAAGGCAAGGTTAGGGTAACATTAAACGAAGGATGTTAATTTCAGGAATGTCACTGAAATTTTTATTGTTAATAATATAAATTAGTATGGTAACGTAAAGGTTATTCCTGCAAACTTTTTATAACTTAAATTAAAAGGGTGTTACCCTTTTAGGGAAATGATTTGTAATGTTAATGTTGGGATAACACATAAAATATAAGGTGATGTTATTGTGCAAAATCAATGGTTGTAATGTAATATGTTTGTCATGTCACGACAACGTCATTGTAATCTTAGTTGTCATTGATAAGTTATGTGGTGTAGTGTCCTTGTTTAATTACAAGGATTATTTGAGTCAGTAAATGGGGGTCGTTGTTCATTGAATAAGGTTGTACTTGGTTGATACGCCTTTTGTGTGCTCGGTCTGCTTGTATCGGGTGGGATGTAGACCCCTCCAGGTAACCTTAGGAGATATGTCTGTGTGTGTGATTTTTCCTTGTGAGAATCCAGTGCCGTATCAAGAGTCTCGGGCCCTTTAAAGGTAGGGTTTCCACTCTTGCGACACACCTGATGGAGATGACTAGTTTCTGCCTGAGCAGTCGGCTAAGAGCCTATCTGACCTTCTCTCTCTCCGGAGAAGCGAACTAAGATTAAACGCCCTGCTTTCCTGTGAAGAAATAGTAAGATCTACTACTATGGATCCTTCCCTCTGTGTTCGTATTGTGCATAACCCAGTATGTCGTTAAATGTTTGCGTTGTGCACCTTGTGTCTATGGTCATTTATTGCTCATGGTTACTAGTTGTGTGCTTTCAGTATTCTTGTGATGAACATCATGGTTGCGTCTTGTTGGTTGTCTAGTGGCGACGTAGATTCAAGTGAGTCTGTTACTTCTACACGCGCACACACACCTTAAACAAAAAGAACATTTGCACCTGTTATCAGAGTTGTCGTCGTAACAAGGAGTATGTTACATGTAATAAGCATGGATTTCATGTTGGGATTGTCGAGAAAACAAAGAGGAAGTGATTCCATATTTGTGGTAGTTGACATATTTTTGAATATGGCATGCTTTATCCCATGCCAGAAGACTAATGATTCAATGCATATTGCTAAAATTTTTTTCAAAGAGATTGTGAGACTCCATGGATTGCCCAGCAGTATAGTTTCATACAGGGACACCAAATATGTTGGTCATTTTTGGAGGACGTTGTGGAAGAAGCTAGGGATAGATCTATATTTTAGTTATTCATATCACCCACAAACGTATGGACATAATGAAGTGGTGAATCAAAGTTTAGGATATTTGCTGAGGAGTTTGGTGAATGAACACCATAGTCAATGGGATCATATTCTAGCACAAGCAGAGTTTTCATACAATGAATCAATGAACAAAAGCACCAGGAAGAGTCCATTTCAGATAGTGTATGGAATGAATCTGAGGGGAGTGTCAGAGTTAATGTAAGGTCTCTTCCAACAGATCCTTATCAAACATAAATTTAATTAGAGAAATTCTATCCTAACATATTCATAATTTCATAACCAGCATATAACCATTCATAACCAACATATAACCATTTAGCATAATTAAAATTTATTAGAAGATCATAATAAATTATATAACACAACATAATAATGAAAATGCATACCTCTAACTGATGCTATTACTGTTCTCCAACTTTGCTTGATGCTCTGCCCAAAACCATCTAACCTCCCAGCCAGCTAGAAACAAAGCCTCTCCGGCTCCCTAGCTCCAGGATTCTGTAAGGATTCCTAACCCCCGAGCCCAAAACTCCCAACAATAGGTGCCCCCTTGTAGCAATCCTACAACAATCTTCTCTAGCGAAAAACCAGTAATACATTCTTCCAATCTCCCCAAAATAAAATAAAAATGCTCCAATACAGTCTCCCAATATGAAAAATAATGCTCCCTGCCAAAAGTCCCCTTCTCCTGAGTGTTTTTTCCCCTCATATCCTCCTTTCCCTTTCCCCCATTCACCGCCTTCTACCTTTCATTAAGACTCACCCACCTTATCCCTCCATTCAATGCCAACCACCTTATCCCCTTCTCTTTAATGGTTCCATCATTCGATACAAAATAATAATTAATAATTTATTAAACTAGATTTTATTAAACAAAGATTTAATCATTAAATTCATTAATTAGTTAATTAAACCAATTCCCATTCAACAAATATTTAACCACGAAAATTAATTAATTAATTATTTAAACTAATATACATTAAACAATTAATTAAACCATGACAATTGATTAATACTTAGGGTTTTTACACTTAAGAGACCTAGAGTAGAGTGAATTTAGGAGCACTAGAATCAAAGACTTCATTGCAAAAATGCAAAAGCTTCATGATGAAGTTAAGCAACAATTGCAGAAGAGAGACAATGAGTATAAGTTCATAGTTGATCGACATAGGAGGAAACTTCAATTTGAAGTTGGAGACCAAGTTATAGCACATTTAAGGAAGGAGAGGTTTCCAAGGGGAACATACAACAAGCTAAAGTTGAAGAAAATAGGACCGTGCAAAATCCTGAGAAGATTTGGTGAGAATGATTATGAAATAGAACTGCCAGAGGATGTGGGAATATCACCCATATTCAATATTGCAGACCTGTATCCTTACATGGAAGATTGAGCCGAAGGGTCATAAGGTCGAAAAAATATTCAGTGGGAAAAAAAATGCTTGTAGTAGAGAATCCGCAGATAGAGAAGATTGTGGATCGACGGATTGGCAAGAAGACTTGAAGGAAGATGTATTTTAAGTATTAAGTAAAGTGGAAAGGAAACTCGATAAAGGATGCCAGTTGGGTTGGTGAAGCAGACATCCATAAACATGGAAGGTCGATGTAGGAGCTCATGGACAAGAGTCCATGAATTTTTTAGCCAGAGGAGTATGATGCAGGAGCATCGCCAACAAAGCGTGTGTGGAGGACAGTTGGGTGCACTAGTGCATATTTTGAAATATTTTGAATTCCAAAGTTAGCATATTAATGTAATATCTAGGGAAGAGTTTGATTTATGAACATATTTAATGCTTGGAGGCTAAGTCATCGAATAAAATCGATGGGGGGATGTATTTTGTCTTAATGTTGAAGATTGAAGTACATATCTGGAGATTTTTCTATTATCTATCTAACTTGAATATCTATTGTAATAGATGTTAAGTAGTTGAAAGATTTTATTTTGATAGAATAACATAGAGTAGTTGGATGGAAAGACTCGAAGATCACCTCTTGTATAAATATTTGTATTGTTGCCAAGAGAAGGCTATTGCTAGAGAATAGTCGAGAAGCTATTGAATCTATTATATATATTTCCATTGTAGCAGAGAGCCGAGAGCTACCATGAACTAGTATATGAATATATGTAATTTTCAATTGAATGAATGTAACAGAGGAAAATTGTCCCAAATGTATGATTTTGATGTGTCTATCTAGATGAATTAATTGTAGACTTTCTATTTATTTGAAATTCTCTGTTATTTATGGTTCTTGTGGTTTATGAATGCATTTAAATGGTTGAATGTATAAGTCACTATGAAGATTGAATAATTTTCAATTGTTTTCTCCTCTTTGATTGAGTGCAAGGTGTGCATGACCGAGTCTGTCTCGACTCGAACATCATAAGAGGTACCGTGAAACTTATGTATGCAAGGAGTGCATATGCGTCCATAAGGAATGCGTGAAAGAGTCTTGAATCGAAGCTCAGAAGAGGTAGCGTGAAACTTATGTATGCAAGGAGTGCATATGTGTCCGCAAGGAGTGCGTGACAGAGTCTCAGAATCATAATCTCAAGCGAGGTAGTGTGACTTTAGTCATAGATAAATGGTTGGAGAACAGTCGCAAAGAGTGCGAAATCATACAGAAAGAGAAGTTGAGTTGTGGAAGAGAATATGTTGCAAGCCATGCACAGGTCAAGATTTTGACTAAGTGTCGAAAAAAGTGTTCCGAGGGATGAAGAAAGTCGAGGAAGACAAGATCAGGAGGGAGAGCGATGAGAAATATTCAAGGGGGATAATCCTCAAGGTTTCACAAAATCCAAGAACGATATCCATTCCGAAGGAAGGTGAATTATTCCAGACCGTCAGATTTGGGAGAACTACGCGGAGGTTAGTCGGAAAGTGTTTCTGCACTTCGTGGTTCGGGAAGTTTGGAGGTGTTGTGAGAACAAAGTCCTGAACTCATGAAGTCGCGAAGTAATCTCCACTGATGGCTGCGAGGAAGGTGCATGGTAGCAGATTAGGAGTTTCAGAAGGAGGAAGTCCGGAGGTTTGTGCGCAAGGTGAACAGGAAGTTCGTGAAGTCATGAAGCCTAAAGCGTTGTTGGTCCATCTAATCAAAGAAGACACATGACACGAGGTCTAGATTTCATAGGTGAACACTTCTGAAAGTGTCGAGGCCAAAATTCAGGCTATCCCCAAAGCCTGAAATCGCAAAGGGATTGACCCACGATCATAGTCCATGGTCACTTAGGAGAAGAGGGGCCCGTGTATAGTAATTCTGGGTACCCATAGGGACCCAAGGAGTCGATATGACTTAGTATATTGAATGATACAATACTAGGAAGTCGAGTATCCCTTAGGAGATAAGGGGTTTTGCGCCAATATCCTTTAAACACATGCATCTATGTCTCTCTAGTGATGTTCCATACATGTGTATACAATCATGATCAAGTGTATTAACCCTCACATGGACAAGACATAAAAAACTCAATGATATGCAACCTCACAGAACACAATTAACTTCACAACCACTTCACAAACAAAATCCCTCATCCATGTACCAAGAAATACTAGCTATGTCTTAACACTTGAACCAACAAGATGTACCAATGAATAATACCAACAAACCAATGCTATATTTTTTTAGATCTAACTCGTACCATAAGTGACATACAACCAAAAAACCTCTCGTGGGAAAAAACACAAACTCTCATAAGCATATCTCATGGAGACAACAACATCCAACTACACATAAGAATATGACACACCTTTTGAATATGTAGATAGATTTGTTGTACCTGATCATTGTAGACCTTCCTGGGAGCTTGCTTTCAAAATCTGAAAATATGGTACCCTCAAAAACTCAAGCTTTCATGTATTTTCCCAAAAGTATGTGCCTTGTTATACTTCCATCCCACATACGTATGTTCCCTTCTCCACTGCAACTCGCATACACCTGAAAAACTAGGTTTTTTTCAGTATTTCTACAATTCCAACACTTTTTCTATCAACCCTTTGTGTTACCTCATACTTGCATAACTTTAAATGTTCCAATGAGTACCTACAATAAACCTTACATAATAATAGATACTCAATGTGCTCAATAGGTTCTAATAGGAGACCCTTTCTCTCTTACTTATACTCTCCAAGTAGCTTCCTCAATGGGTTACCTTCTAACCAACTTAACCCAACTTCCCTGTTTTAAGGCTAACCCAATTCTAACCATTTATCCATTTACAACTAATCTATCCATAAATAGTAAGTTCTCCACTTCTAGTTGCAACTAATTTATTTTTAATTATTTTCTTAATGCAACCACTTAACCCAATATTAACTCCTAGTTTCACCCACTTGACTAGTCAACTTCTTCTAGTAGTTTCTAGAATAATTTGACTTATTTGACCTTCTAGGGGATTCTAGTAAACTCATGAGGGATATCCAAATTCAAAAGGATACCCCTTGAAGAGTTATGTGATGTTCCACATATCACTAGAAATGGAACGACATGTACTAATCATCTAGAATAGTTTTACCTCCATATTCAGTGATCTTCATGCCTTTCTACTTCAAACAAACTTGGGTACCTTAACCATACTACTGGGGCTACCAAAATTTTCTATCAGAATTGCTTCAAGGGTTGAAATCAATGAAAACCATCCCAATTATAAAAAAAAAACAAGGACTGCAGTTTTCACTCAAGGGTATGTTCAAACTTCATCTACAACAAAAATACACAACCAAAATATTTCACTTTTGTGATCAATAATCTATCATCTATCACTATAAATAATTTCAGAGTTGCATATGTAACAATACATATTAGTTCATGCATGTAACCCCAAACCCAAAAATATATTTCACCCTACACCATCTCAGGATAGAAAATCATATGTACAACCTGTATTTTTCCCTAACAGGGCATGCATTTTGGTTGGAGCAAGACATTTTGGGTAACTTTTGGGACTCACAAAAGAGTCTATGACACGACAAGTTAGTAAAGGAGCAATGTGCATGGAAGACAATTAGCACATTTTGAGAAGCTAGCGCACGAAAGGAGGAAGTTAGTTAGGAGTTATGGGACGTTTTTTGCACATTGTAACGGGATAAGCCCTAATGTATATGTATAAATATGTAATGGGTTTTTGGGTAGAAGATAGTGAGAGATTATGATGAGATATTTAGAAGGAGACTTCTAAGCGATTTGAATATCAATCGAGAGGTATGTGTGCACTGCAACATAGAACGTCTTGGAAAGGTTTGGGTTTTAACTGAGTATTATTGTATGAGCATAGTACACACCTATAGTAAGGATTAAGTACGAATTAATAATATAAGAAGCCAATCATTGTGAACATAGACCAATTTTGGGTGAACCACATTAAATCTTTGTGTTGTGATGTATGTTGTGATAGGTTCTATTTATGGTGCACATGTAATGATTAGTTGGTTAATATGAATATGTTATATGATGGTCTTGCGCATGTGTTGAATGGTCTAGTAGGACTAATTTAGTATATGTTATTACGATGTTATGAGTTTGTGCTCAAGATATAAGATTGAATCTTAAGTAATTAGTAAGGATGAATGCTTCCTATTCCCCCATGATTGTCGAAACCTAGTTCTTGTAGTCCCCATAGATACCTCGGGTGAGACTTCTCCTGTTGGTGGGTGATGCCGAAAGGGACAGTATCTTGGGATTTCTTGGTGAATTAATGTCTAGCCCCAGGTCTTCCCACTGTGCGCCAACAATTTTCCTCAATGCCCCCTTTTCATAAAATTTCATAAGGACAGTGTGCATAATGTGCATAATTCACCCACCGATATGAATTTTCCATAAAATTATGATTTCAATAAGTTACCACACAAACCCTAACACAAGTCTTGCATTTTTTACCCAAGGGCATGCATTCTACAACATGCCTTGTTTTCAAGAAGAAAACACATAATTTCCATTTTTGAGCATGCATTTTCTTCTTAGGGAATACTTATCTCGTATTCGCAAATGAATTACTCATTTTCCTATACATACATCATCTCATCATACAAAATTCACCACTATATCTTTTCTACAACTTTTGTACAATCATGTAGCTTGTAATATTTCATATAATATTGACATATTCATTATATATTTCATGAAAAGATCATCAATCTTTGTTCATAGAAATCATACTTTTTGGAGTGTAAATGCTCTCCTAATTGTAAAAACATTTTAAAATTATTGTAACAATCAAGTTACAACTTAAAAAAAAAATGTATCGAGGCTTATCCACCTTTGGGAGTGCACCTTCCTATAGTCAAATTTAACAAGTTCTCCCTTCGGTTTTACAAGGAAATTGTTAGCCTTTATGCACATGAGGTAGGTGTTTGTATGAAACTTCCACTATAAGGAAATATGTAGCTGTATAATCACAAATTACCTTATTCAAGTTAAACCACTCAATTTGGGTCAACATTGAGACTAAGGCATGCATTTTATTCTAATTTTTTTTTCACTTCATATTTACATGTAATACTATATATAGGTGCATGAAAGCAACCTATCTTGTTCTTAAATTGCACTTTAGATGACATGGGTAAATTTTCCATATATGTAACTCCATTTTAAAACTTATAAAACCATTTTTGGATCTATAAAGAATCTCGAGCATGCATTTTAATTTGGTCACCTAATACGGTTGCAACCTTCCAAATTACAAGACAAGCGTTGCCTCTTCTTCACAACAACCCTTTTTAAACTTGCAATTGCAAACTTAACAACGTGAATAGGTATAATATAATAAACCACCACCCAAAAAATGTTCACAACTCAATTCTAAGGTATAATCAAATATTCACTTACATTTTACAAATGGTTGGGAATTTCAAGGATTTTACTAGGCATCTCTTTCCTATTATTGCACAACAACTTCTTTTATGACTAAAAATGCAAAAATAAGTATATAGTCTTTTGAAAAATGACTTAACAAATCATTTACGATTTGAACCACTCAAATTGAATGAGTTTTGAGACATGGGTGTGCATTTTAGTGTAGTCTAGCATGCATTTTGCACCAAGGAAAAATTCACAGTATGAAATTTTTTCCCTCTTTGTCCTAGAAGACAATTTTTGGTCTTTTTGCAGGGAAAAGGGTTTTAAGTTTCAAATCGGACAAACATAGGTATAGAAAAGGACATGAATCTTTTTGAATAGAAATCATCTTTATTGAAGTGAAAATACACTCCTTATTGTACAAACATGTTAAAAATATTTTAATAATCAATGCACAACTTAAATATTAAATTATGGAGGATTATCCAATTTTGGGCATGCACTTTCCTATAGCCAACTTTAACAAATTGGTCCTTTGGTTTTACAACAAAATTTTTAGCCTTTATGCACATCGGATAGTTTTTTTTCTGGAACTGAAAATATACGTCTATGTCAAGGTGTAAATTCAAAAATTACAACTTATTCAAGTTGAACCACTCAATTTGGGTTAAAATTGAGATAGGGGCGTGCATTTTACTCTAAGGTAGTTTTGACTTTAGAGTTACATGAAATCTTAAATCTAGGTGCCTAAAATCAACCTCTTCTATTATATAATTTTGTTTTACATCACATAGGTAGATACAAAATATAGATATATCCATCATACAACTTATAAAAAAATTTAGGTGCTACAAGGAAGCTTAGGTGTGCATTTTAATTTTGTCACTTAGTATAGTTTTGACCTTCCAATTTACAAGGAAAACTTTGCCTCTTTTTCACATCAATTGTTTTTGAAATTGCAATTGAAAAATTAACAACATGAATATCAAGTATAATATGATAAACCACACCCCCAACAACTTGCACAACTCAAATCTATAATATAATAAAACATTGACTTACTTTTTACAAAGAAGTTGTGCATTTGTAGGGTTTTACTAGGCATTTGTTTCCCATTTTTGCACAACTTAGTCTTTTATGACTGCAAACAAAAAAAAAAGTATACAAGATTATGTAAAATGACTTATAAGATTATTTACAATTTTAACCACTCAAATTGAATGAGTTTTGAGACCCAAGGGTTCATTTTAGTGTAGCCTAGTATGCAATTTGCACCAAGACAAAATTTTCCCTCTTTGTCATACAAAAGAAATTTTCGTATTTTTCCATAGTAAAGAGTTTTAAGTTTGCAATTGTACAAACAAAGCTATACAAAAATGTATAAATTTTCTAATAATAAACACATACCTTCCTCTATCATAAATGAATTTAAACTTCCAACCCCTAAGCAAACGGCTTAGTTAGCTAACTATTTTATCCCCATTTGACATTGTCTCTTATAGGAGGAGGATGTCAGGTTTATTCAGATCAATAACCCTTTTTAAGGCTGATTTTGTGAAGGGGGTGATTGAGCTCCGAGAATTAAATGTTATATAGATCCTAAGGAACTCTTGATATGGGCATTGCCCACTCTAACAAACCATTCCATTGTCAACTATGTACTAAACAAAACATCAATCATAGATATGTTTTTGAGAGAAATAAATGGACTTATTGCCTCTTATTTGTGCCCTACTCCCCCTTCCATAGTTTAGAACTAAGCCCCCTTTAATTTCCACCTCTTATCCATACCTTTTGATTTTCCTATTGGTAGATTCAAACATTATTATAAAGATGCATTAAAGATCTCTTAAATATTGTAGAAAAACACTAAATATCACAAAAATATCACATATAAGAGAAATATGAGTCAAAATGGTACTGATCTTCCAGAAAATTGTCATAATAGTAGGATATTTACATAAATATAGACATCATACAATTATATTATCTCTTACAAAACTAGCCAACAAAGTGAAATACAGATCCCACACCTCTGTTCTCACTAAATATTCCTCCTATTGTTTATGATCTAACAAGCATCTCCTTCCTATAACTCTATTTACAACCTTTATATCACCCGATTCCCAAAAAAAATACCAAATGTAGAACATTTTGAGAACTCTTATATATTTATATGATCCTTGTGGGGACAACCTCAATCCATACAATAGTTACATAATTTGATCATAATTAGCTTTACATGTCCTCAATTGAGTTGTTATAGATTGTGGTTTTAGAAACATTCCTCTACAATATGAATTTGATGATGGGGAACCACATGGCCCTTGCAATAACTGTCGACTATGAGTCAGAATGTCGATGATTATTGGACTCTATCGCAATATCGATGGATGTTGGGGAACCAGGATAAAAAAAAATATATTTGAGAGTTAGTTAGTAATGTCTAATGGTATGATCTATTTTATCTGTATTGTAGGAACTCCCTGTTGGGTTGTGAAAAATGTACAAATATCCTCCTTATTCTCATGGTTTATGATATAATCTTAATTAATTTTTTTGTTAATTAGGAATAATTAGGATAGAAAATGATTAAAATGTCTTCTAGAAACATTATTGAGTAATTATGATATTCGGTTGGAATTGTTTGATTTTAACACATGAATGAATAAATATTGTCAAACCCAAGATAGTTAAGGAGATTTTGAGGATACGAAGACTATTGAAGGTTGAAGACATGAGGCACAAAGAAGTTTGGAGAAAGATTGGTTCCATATTTTGTAAACTTTATAAATAGTTAAAGCGATCTTGAGGATCTATCGATCCTTAGGATAGCTTAATTTGTCCATATTATTGTATTATATAAAGGGTAATGAATCATGAAAAGGATCATCACAAAATTATTATCTCAAAACATTCAGAATTCGGAATTGCTCCGCGCAATCAGTTTTTGTAGATGTTGCACCAGTTATGGTGTAGTGTCCCCAAGGCCGAGCCCCGATGTAAACTATGATCTGAAAGAGATTGTAAATATGTGTTATAGGCTGGTGAGCCAAGTTTGGTATAAGCCAGTAGGCTTATGTGTTGAATTAGGCCAGAGAGCCTAAGGTTTGAAGGCCAAGGGCCTAGATTTTGTATCTATATATATATATGCAACACATCAATAAAATATAAACACCGCCAGGTATAGACCGACCACGATGAATGAGTGATGGGGGACTGAGTGTCCACAGAGTGGGAAAGGGAACTAGGGGCTGGAAGGTGGGAAAGGGGCTGAGTGTGGAGCCTAGGGGATAAGCCTAGGGGGCTTAGGCCTGGAATAATATTTTAATATTATTTCCTAAAAAGTCATGAGCATATTATTTTATCCTAAGTTCCTGCTTAAAGGAAGAGCATGTATAGAGAGGCATGCTGTGGGGACGCATGCAGTTCCCAGGGTGACAAATGTACACCCTGATGCATGCAAATAAAACAGTAAAGAACAACCGTGGGGGGGGATCTCTCTCATTCCATTCGACCTGACTACCCTAAGCGCGAGCGGTACGAGCCAGTTTGCAAGAGACCTAGTGTATGTCTGTACAGAGAGGAAGCCTGTGTTTTGCGTGGAAGAATCCATGTACACCCTCTGTTGGGAGCCGTGGAGTCTATGTCTGTCTCTGAGATAACCTGTGAGTGTAATCCCCAGCTTGCGAGAAGCCAGTGTGGATTTCAGGAAAGAGTCTTATGGTTCAGGAAACTGAGCGAGCCTGTGTGTGGTGTCCCTATTCCGAAGCCGTGACTGGAAACCATCCAGAGATTGCTGAACCAGTTCGGGAAACCTGTGTTTTTTTTTCCATGGGTTTTTGTGACCACGCAGTACTGGACCACGTAAGGCTTTTTGGCCTATGAGCGACTCCTCCAGGTGAGAGAGTGCGCAGAGGAAGGAGAGAGCTCCTGGAAGGAACCCTGTAGTTGCTACAGAACCCGGAGACTTCCGGTCCGGTCTGTTCCTGTAACCGAAGGCAAGGGAGACTGGCATCCGAAGGACTATCCAGGTGACAGAGAAGGTGCACTCTCCTGGGGTGGAACAGGCATGTGGGGAATGAAGGTCTGTGGGCAGTGAGAGTGGGAGATTCCTGGGAGAGAATTCCTTCCTAGTGGTTGTGAGTGATTGTTTTCCCTGTAACCTCAGCTAAGTCTGGATTCCTTGCCTTGGGGTGGAGCTCAGTCGCAGTTCAGGGGTGACCCACTATTGAGTTGAGGAGTAGTGCGGTCTACGGCTGGGAGGTTCGTGGAAGGCTTGCACTTGGTTGGTGATTTCTACAGCTGTTAAAGATAAGTATTCTGAATTATGCTTTGATCATGTTTTGCATGACTGAGCTGTTTATGTATCATGTTTCTGCTATGTAAATGAATTACTATTGAATGCTATGGCTTGTTTAATTGTAGCAGCAACTTATATATTTTACTCTGAGATTTAAGTGTGTTTAATTGTTTAAATGCATTTGCTTATAATTTCTATATGAATTATGTAAAAGTCGTGTACAGAATGGTAACTGAGAAGTTTGAAAACCTGAGTAGTGTAAAAAGGTACACTACAAATTGGTATCAGAGTGAAGTTTTTAACACTGAGCCTAGATGGGCTAGTTGAGTGGTCTTTGGACCGAGGGTGAGAGGAGAAATTTTGTTTGGAGGACCAATTTCGGACCCTGGTATGACCCGGAGTTTAAACTCGGGAGGATCGTGAGTCGTAAGATCATCACGGGATTACCCGTCAACCGTCCGAGTGAGGGAAGTTGCACAGGGTTTAAGTCCTCATGGGTAGAGGAGAAGTCTCGGAGAGGCGACGGGATATTGGAGTAATCGGGGTTTTAGAAGTCAAGAGAACCGAGACCTTGTGAGTCTCGAAACACCGAAGAAACCATAGCCATAGGATCTCAAGGAGGACACGTGTCAGAATCCTGGAGTGAGGCGGAACTCGGAGAATCGAATTTCTCGAGCATATAGAAATCTTGTCACACGGGATTGTGATCCATGATTCGTGACAAGATCTGGACCGTTCATATTAAGGGACACATGGCAGAGATCTGCCACCGGGGAAAGTCTCGATAAGGAGTAAGTCCATCGGTGTTTGAAGTTCATCGGGAAATCGGGAACCCCGGTGACAAGTGATTCTTACACTTTGAAACTATGAACCCCGAAAACCCGACAAGAGGTTTGAGTATGGTCACGGGGTAGAGGTCACATGGACCTAGACTTAACCATGAAGGGTTAAAGTAAAAGGCGCGTCGGCATATCGGGAATCGAGATATCGGGGATCCCGTGACCGTATGTGTTTTGACATTGAAACCGCCGAAACCCCGACGGGGTAAGGTGGAGGTCATATAGTATGGTCATGTGGACCAGAGGCTGAGCCAAGAGGGCTAGCCAATGTAAAAGCACATCGAAAATTGGAGGATCGGGGGTTGTGAAGGCATGTGCATCGCGACATCACAAATCTCGAAACCCCAATAGGAGGAATGATCGTGGTCATGGGAAGTGGTCATATGGTGGAAGTTTACCCAGGGGGAGGGGCTAGCACACGAAGAGTTCATTGGGAAATTAGAACCCAAAACCCTGATGGGAAGTTGACTACGGTCGTACGGAGGTTGGTCGTATGGTGAGGGTATAGCCCGGAGGGCTAGCACAGACGGAGTCCATCGAAAATCGGGAAATCGGGGATTCCGCTGTCAAGAGTTTTGGCACATTTCGGTTCGCGAAACCCCGAACCCCGATAAGGGAAAAGGCCGGGGTCACGAGTCAGCAGTCACATGGGGTAGGTCCCATAACAGGGGCTAAAGCATAAAGGTAGCACATCGGGAAATCAGAAATCGGGGATTCAACCCACCATAACACTGCCGGTTTCAAAATCCCGATAAAGGTAACCTTGATAGAAGGAAGGGAAACCTTGAAGAGTTTCCTGTGGGAGGAAAAGTTTCCCAATAGGGAAACAGGAGAATTTCAAAGTTCTTCGTGGACCGAGATTCTGAAGTTCTAAAACCCGACAAACACAGAGCTAGACAGAGCTCAGAAAACTTGTGAAGTTGAAATGTCTTTCGTTTTTGTTCGTAATAGTTATAAACGTTGTGGATTATTCATGAAGTTTAATGGCCTGACAATTTTGAATTGGATTGCACAGTGCTTGTTCAGAATACAACAAAGGCTAAAACTCCAGTTAGTCAATGCCGAGCATGGAGTGGCGAAGAGTGCAAATTATCCCTGAAATGGAAGATGAACGAGAAGGAAAGGATGTTAACCTGGGAGTCGAAGGGTCGAACTACAATGGGCATGGAAAGGAGATGGATAAGGAAGGACATATAATGAGCATCGAGCTGATAGCCGAAAGCTCATGAAAATTAAGGATCGGCAAGGGAAATTAAACTTAAAATTTCTGCAGAGTCTGGAAAGAATAGAGAAGAAACTTGAGAAGGAAAGAGACTTAGGTACGACAGAGAGTCATCGAGGACATGGGAGAAGAAGAAGATCGGGGAGTAGTAGCCGACATCACAGTCACTCCCAAAAACATTCGGATAGGGAGACACACAGTAGTTCAAGCCCGTCTCCTACCAGAAAACATCAAAAATCTGGAAGGGAGGAATTGAAAGGAGAGATGAATAAAATTAAACCTTCAACATTTGATGGGGAGCATAAGAAGGAGGAATATGCTGAGACATGGTTGCTTGGCATGAAGAAATACTTCCAGCTATAGAATTATTCTGCCCATGCAGAAGGAAGAATTGCAATGTACCAGCTGAAAGGAAAAGCATCCATGTGGTGGGATCAGTTTGTGCAAGTGCAGCACATCAGAGAGAAAGAGGTCACGTGGAAGGAGTTTAAGAGGTATTTAGAGAAGAAATACTTGACTAAAAGATACTATGACAGAAATATGAAGGAGTTCTTCTAACTCAAGTTGGGTAGTATGACCATTGATGAGTATGAACGAAGTTTTTTTGGAACTGTTGAAGTATGTTCCATTCATCAAAGATGAGGCTGTCAAAATTCAGAGGTATCTGAGTGGACTGCCACCTTCCATTGGTGACAAGATTCAATACGATGATCCTAAGACCATGGAAGAAACCATAAGAAAGGCGAAATGCCTATATGAACAGCAAAGGGAAAAGCCTACCTTTCGGAAGGCTTGGGATGACCAGAAGAGGTTTAAGAAGGAACAAAGGCAGAAGGGAAGTAAGCCTTCCTTTTTCAGAAACAGTCCTTGGTGATAGTCATCTTTTAAAGAGCCCAGGAAAGTTGAAGGGAGTGAGCAGATTCCAAGGCCTCCACCCATGGAGTGTTGGGGTTGTAAAGGGAATCATCGATACAGAGACTGCCCCCATAAGAAAGACAAAGCAAGAACTGTCCATACTGTTCAACAAGCTAAAACAGTGGAGGATATGGGTAGCAGAATGTCGAGGATCTACACAGCCCTGGACAACAAGCAAGAAGAATTTCAATCACACATGATTGAAGTGGAAGGTATGATCAACAACCGACCACTTGTTATTTTAATTGATTTAGGTGCTAGCCATAGTTATGTAGATCCTAGAGTGGTGGAAAGTTTGCATCTAACGAGAAGAAAACACGAGAAGTCTTGGTTAGTACAGTTAGCCACAGAGACCAAGAGGAAGGTCACTGAATTGGTTAAGTCCTGTTCAGTGGACATGAAAGGAATGAGCACTAAGGTTGAATTGAACATTCTACCTTTAGGCTCATATGATTGGTTAATTGGGATGGACTGGTTGGACCAGCACCATGCCCTTCTATATTGTCGAAACAAGAGGTTTACATGTCTGAACGAAGAGGGAAATCAGGTAACAGTCCAAGGAATTCCCAGAGCCATGGCTGTGAGGGAAATCTCAGCTATGCAGCTGGAGAAATGTTACCGGAAAGGCTGTCAATTATTTGCAGCCCGGGTGGAAGAATCATTCTAAGATGAGGTATCGAATTTGGAAGACCACAGGGTGCTCAAAGAGTTTGAGGACGTGTTTCAGGAGGTACCTGGACTACCTCCGAAGAGGGACATCGATTTTTCTATAAATCTGATGCCTGGAGCAACTCCAGTTTCGAAAGCTCCTTATAGGATGAGCACACCAGAGCTGAAAGAGTTGCAATTGCAGCTCGAAGAGTTATTAAAGAAAGGCTACATTCGTCCCAGTGTGTCACCATGGGGAGCCCCAGTTCTATTTATGAAGAAGAAAGATGGAATGTTGAGGCTATGCATTGACTTTCGGCAGTTGAATAAAGTCACTATCAAAAAAAAATATCCTCTGCCAAGGATTGATGATCTTTTTGATCAGTTAAAGGATGCGAAAGTATTTTCGAAAATAAATGTTCGATCTGGATATCATCAAGTGAGGATAAAAGATGAAGACATCAACAAGACTGCCTTCAGAACAAGGTACGGTCATTATGAGTTCACTGTGGTACCGTTTGGACTGTCCAATGCGCCTGCTGTCTTCATGTGCTTAATGAATGGAGTGTTCAGAAATTATCTGGACAAGTTTGTCATAGTATTCTTGGATGATATCTTGGTGTATTCCAAGACAGAGGAAGAACATGAACAACACCTGAGAATGGTGCTACAGGTGTTGAGAGAACACCAGTTGTATGCAAAAATGAGCAAGTGCTCATTTTACCAAAAGAAGATCCATTATCTGGGACACATTATTTCTGAAGAGGGGATCGTTGTGTATCCTGAGAAGGTACATGCCATTCAAGAGTGGCTAGCACCAAGAAATGTGACAGAAGTTAGATCCTTTATGGGTCTGGCAGGCTATTATAGGAGGTTCATAGCCGGATTTTCAAGGATAGCTCATGCTATCACTTCCTTGCAAAGGAATGGGAAGAATTTCCAGTGGACTGAAGAATGTGAGAGCAGCTTCCAACAATTGAAATAGCTGCTAACTAGTGCTCCAATCCTGAGGATTGTAGATCTAAACAAATATTACGTAGTGTGCACGGATGCGTGCAAGGAGGGGTTGGGAGGAGTTCTGAGCCAAGAAGGATTTGTAGTTTGCTATGAATCCCAGAAGTTGAAAGAGCATGAAAATAATTATGCCACTCATGATTTAGAGCTGGAAGCAGTTGTCCATGCATTGAGGAAATGGAGACATTACCTCATGGGCAAGAAATTCGAATTAAGAATAGACCACAATGGTCTGAAGTATTTATTTGATCAGCCAACCCTAAATGCCAGGAAAATTAGATGGCTGGAATTTCTGTGTAAATATGACTTTGATATCAAGCATATCAAAGGGAAAGACAATAAAGTGGCTGATGCACTCATCAGAAAAATGCATGAATTACATGCTACAGTCATTAGCATGTACATAACTGAGTTGACAGACAGAATTCTTGAAGCTGCAAATGTTGATTTGCAGTACAAAAAACTGGTAGCAAAGCTACAACAGCATGAGAAACCACAAACCAAGGAAAGTTATACCTTGGGAGATGATAGTTTACTTCTGTATAAAAATAGAGTGTATGTACCTAATGACCAAGAATTGAAGCAGGCAATTCTAAAAGAAATGCATAATGTGACTTATGTTGGTCATCCAGGATATCAGAAGACTGTGGCAGCTGTCAAAAGCCATTATTTTTGGCTAGGTATGAAGAAGGAAATTGTTGAATACATCGCCAGATGTATGGAATGCCAGAAGGTCAAGGCTGAGCACAGACACCCGGCAGGGTTGTTGCAGCCTTTACCTATTCCTGAGTGGAAATGGTATGTGGTAACAATGGATTTTATCACAGGATTGCCCAGAACAAGCAAGCAGCATGATTCAATCATGGTGGTGGTGGACAAGCTTACTAAAGCTGCCCATTTTATTCCACTGAAAACCACCCACAGAGCAGCAGATGTTGCTGATATCTTTTTAAAAGAAGTTTCACGCTTGCATGGAATTCCTAAGACAATTGTGTCTGATAGGGACCCGAAATTCACTTCGAATTTCTGGAGAGGACTGTTCAAAGGATTTAGAACGAATCTGAACTTCAGTACAACATATCATCCCGAGTCTGATGGACAGATAGAGAGAGTAAACAAAGTAATAGAAGACATGCTGAGAATGTATGTGATCGATAAACCATCAAGGTGGGAAGACTACTTGCATTTGGTAGAATTCGCCTACAATAATGGGTATCATGCATCTCTGAAGATGAGCCCATTCAAAGCACTTTATGGAAGAAAGTGCAACACTCCAGTGAGCTGGGATAATCCCACTAACAGAACAATAGTTGGACCTGAACTACTCAGAGAGATGGAAGATCAAATGATAAAATTCAAACAGAATCTGAAAGTTGCCCAGGACAGGCAAAAAAGTTATGCTGATAGTAACAGAACCCATAGAGAATTCAAAGTGGGTGACCATGTTTTCCTAAAAGTGAAAACTAACAGGAGTTCCCTGAAATTGGGAAGTTGCGCCAAGTTGGCAGCAAGATTTTGTGGGACATTTGAGATCCTGGAAAGGATTGGGCCAGTTGCATACATGCTTGCATTACCTGCATCTATGACTGTACATAATGTGTTTCATGTTTCACTGCTTAAGAAATATGTACCTGATTCTAATCATGTTATCGATTGGACTGTGATCAAGGTGGAACCAGAAGGTGTCCTGCAAGTGCATCCTGTACGCATATTGGACAGGAAAAGCAAACAGCTCCAGAATCGAGCTATAGAGCTTGTAAAGGTCTAGTGGACCTGGTACGGTCCTGAGGACACAACATGGGAGCATGCATAAGTTATGTGAGCAGAGTACCCACATCTTTTTGAAAATTTTGAAGGACACACAGAGGCAGTGTAAGTTTCACTGAGGACAGTGCAAAAATAAGGGGAGGGGGATTGTAGTGTCCCCAAGGCCGAGCCCCGATGTAAACTATGATCTGAAAGAGATTGTAAATATGTGTTATAGGCCGGTGAGCCAAGTTCGGTATAAGCCAGTAGGCTTATGTGTTGGATTAGGCCAGAGAGCCTAAGGTTTGAAGGCCAAGGGCCTGGATTTTGTATCTATATATATATGCAGCACATCAATAAAATATAAACACCTCCAGGTGCAGACCGACCACGATGAATGAGTGATGGGGGACTGAGTGTCCACAGAGTGGGCAAGGGAACTAGGGGCTGGAAGGTGGGAAAGGGGCTGAGTGTGGAGCCTAGGGGCTAAGCCTAGGGGGCTTAGGCCTGGAATAATATTTTAATATTATTTCCTAAAAAGTCATGAGCATATTATTTTATCCTAAGTTCCTGCTTAAAGGAAGAGCGTGTACAGGGAGGCATGCTGTGGGGACACATGCAGTTCCCAGGGTGACAAATGTCCACCATGACGCATGCAAATAAAACAGTAAAGAACAACCATGGGGGGGATCTCTCTCATTCCATTTGACCCGACTACCTTGAGCGCGAGTGGTATGAGCC
Source organism: Picea engelmannii (assembly GCA_009831015.1). Taxonomy (NCBI): domain Eukaryota; kingdom Viridiplantae; phylum Streptophyta; class Pinopsida; order Pinales; family Pinaceae; genus Picea; species Picea engelmannii. The sequence continues at coordinate 440,540 of ML777038.1, read as the reverse complement.
AGTCTGCAAGAGACCTCGTGTATTTCTGTACAGAGAGGAAGCCTATGTTTTGCGTGGAAGAATCTGTGTACACCCTCTGTTGGGAGCCGTGGAGTCTATGTCTGTCTCTGAGATAACCTGTGAGTGTAATCCCCAACTTGCGAGAAGCCAATGTGGATTTTGGGAAAGAGTCTTGTGGTTCAGGAAACTGAGCGAGCCTGTGTGTGGTGTCCCTGTTCCGAAGCCGTGACTGGAAACCATCCAGATATTTCTGAACCAGTTCTGGAAACCTGTGTTTATTTTTCCGTGGGTTGTTGTGACCACGCAGTACTGGACTGCGTAAGGCTTTTTGGCCTGTGAGTGACTCCTCCAGGTGAGAGAGTGCACAGAGGAAGGAGAGAGCTCCTGGAAGGAACCCTATAGTTGTTACAGAACCCAAAGACTTCTGGTTCGGTCTATTCCTGTAACCCAAGGCAAGGGAGACTGGCATCCGAAGGACTATCCAGGTGACAGAGAAGGTGCCCTCTCCTGGGGTGGAACAGGCATGTGGGGAATGAGGGTCTGTGGGTAGTGAGCGTGGGAGATTCCTGGGAGAGAATTCCTTCCTGGTGGTTGTGAGTGATTGTTTTCCCTGTAACCTCAGCTGAGTCTGGATTCCTTGCCCTGGGGTGGAGCTCAGTCCCAGCTCAGGGGTGACCCACTGTTGAGTTGAGGAGCAGTGCGGTCTACGGCAGGGAGGTTCGTGGAAGGCCTGCACTTGGTTGGTGATTTCTACAACTGTTAAAGATAAGTATTCTGAATTATGCTTTGATCATGTTTTGCATGACTGAGTTGTTTATGTATCATGTTTCTGCTGTGTAAATGAATTACTGTTGAATGCTATGGCTTGTTTAATTGTAGCAGCAACTTATATATTTTACTCTGAGATTTAAGTGTGTTTAATTGTTTAAATGCATTTGCTTATAATTTATGTACGAATTATGTAAAAGCCGTGTACAGAATGGTAACTGAGAGGTTTGAAAACCTGAGTAGTGTAAAAAGGTACACTACATATGGAGTTAATAGAAGCTTTGAGTGTTTTCATCATTTTTGCATACTATTTTTTTAGCAACAGTGCTTCTGAGGACCAAGGGCCCAGTCTAAAGGAGTTACTGTCTTAATATGTAATTGTATCAGTTTGATTTAAGTTTTATGATTTAAATCTCTTTCGTAATAGTTAAGATAAATGCATGAATGTGTTAATAATTTTATGTTGTTTGCTACAGTAGATAAGTGTTTCATTTGAATGATATCGATTGTTGTTCCAGTTTCCATCGCTATAGTTTACTGCTTAACAGTCCCTCTCATTATCATATGCATTGTTCCTTTTTCTTAAATTAGCATGTGTTGTTCCTTCCTCTTTCTTTTTTGGGTAGTATAACCAACAAAAAATTTATGGAAACACATGGAAGGGTTAATCATTTGATAACCCCACATGGAAGCCCCAACAATATCCGGCTACAAACCCCCCTTGGATAAATCAACCGACTGCAAACCCCCCTTGGCCAAATCAGCCATCTTATAATCCTACTTGGCCCAACTCGGAATACCCTACCTCATCTTGGTAGAATCCAAACAAAAACCCCTATCATTCACAGTGGCCCAACACGGCTACCCAAAAATCCAATTGGAACAAAAATTGGTAGCACCCCATGGTAATGACAAATCAAACCATAGGGATGGCCCCTCAAACTCAACCCACTTTACAATATCCACTCCAATTATCCCAGAATACTCAACCACAATTGCACCCTTAACTACCAATTCAACCCCACCCAAATCCCAATAATAGACCAGCCTAGCTCAAGTAGATTATTGATAATGTGGATGGGGAAATCAACTTGTAGGGTGCAATGAAATCCGACTGATGTCAAGACGCATAATCTCTCCTGAATAAATTAACGTTCCCCAAGAGAAGAAGAATGAAAGTAACATACAACCAACAATAACACCCTCGACTGTGGTCATAACGAAAGAAACAAGGCAGGGAGGAAATAGAGTCGAACAACAAAATCATGATAAGTATGTAACTCCTCTTCCCCCATTCCCTGAAAGGATAATGATAGCAAAACCCATTGTGTATCCTAACTTCAAAATTGTAGGGGAAATCAAGAATCTATATGTTAAGATTCCACTTCTGCAGGATCTGCAAGATTTCCCAATTTATGGAAATACAATCAAGGAATTATGTGGGAGGAAGCTTGTTTGGAAAGTTAAAAATTCATCATCAACTGTTCATGTGGTAAGAGCCTTGTCTGATCTCATTTTAGGTAGACAAGAACTAGTCAAATATGAAGACCCAAGGAACCCCATACTAACAGTTCAAATCTAGGGCTGTTCATTTCCAAATACATTAGTAGATTTGGGGGAATCCATTAATATCCTGACCATCAAAACTTGCAACACCTTGGGTTTCAACTCCTTTGAACTTACCCCAATTATGTTACAATTGGTTGATCGATCAGTGGTTAAATCGGTTGGCACATTACATGACATAGAAATTTCATTCGCTTCTTCGGAATATCCAACAGATTTTCTCATCATCAACCCAAGAAGTGGACTCGATGGGCATCCATTAATACTGGGAAGACCATGGCTCGCAACATTAGATGCATACATAGGATTTCACATGGGTAACATGACAATTGATAGAGGAGGTGTTACAAAGAACCTCATCATGTATCCTCCAGCTAAACCAATCCTGACTATCATACATCCACAGTTGCCACCACCAAGATATCCAGAAAAGGATCTACGATCCCATCTCACACTGGAAGAAGCTCTCAGACTCAAGAACCAATTAGAGGATGATGTGATCAGTAGCTTCATTAACAACCCAACCATTGTAAGTAACCCAACATGCCAAATGCTAAAAGTTGTTTTGGATAGTGAAGCATAGGGAGAATCGCTGGAAGAATTGATGGAACAAAAAATCCCAACTACTGTTGTCCATAGAAAAAAATCAGTTGATATTGCACCAAGGAGGTCTCTGAATATTAGTGCCAATTTAAATGAGCAACAACAACAAAAATTGATTCAAATCCTTTCTAAATATCATCCGGATTTTTCCTGGGATTATTCTAACATGAAGGGCATTGATCTGCAACTCTGCACACATCATATTTATATTTAGAAATATCCCTAACCCATCCGAAAAACCCAAAGAATATTGAATCCCCACCTCAAGGACATTGTTAAAGAAGAATTACAAAAGTTGTTGGATGTAGATTTTATATATCTTATCTTGGACAATCGGTGGGTTTCCCCACTAGTGATCATTCCCAAGAACAATGGGAAATGGCGAATCTGTGTAGACTACATGGAACTCAACAGAGCTACCCAGAAGGACCACTTCCCCCTACCTTTTATCATTCAGGTCCTAGTTACCTTAGCAGGGAATACATTTTTCTCTTTCCAAGATGGTTTAAGTGGCTATAATCAGATCCAGATTGCCCCGGAAGATCAAGATAAAACTACATTCACATGTCCCTAGGGTACCTTTGGATACAGAGTATTGCCCTTTGGATTATTTAATTCTCCGACCACATTCCAGAGGGCCATTTTGAGCATATTTTCTGATCTGATTAGTGAAGGGCTTGAAGTTTACATGGATGATTTCACTCCTTATGGTGACGACTTTGATCAAGCTCTAGACAATCTGGAGAAGGTACTGGAACGATGCATCGCTACCAGGTTATGTTTAAGCCATGAAAAATGTCATATGATGATGACTAAGGGTGTGGTACTAGGGAATTATATTTCTGCATATGTAATCATGGTAGACCCAAAAAAAATAGAGGTAATCCTTAATCTACCTACACCATGTACACAAACTGAGGTACATAGTTTCCTTGGCACTTCAGGATACTATCGTAGATTTATGGAAAATTTTGCAAAAACTGCTTCACCTTTACATGCTTTAACTGGTAATGGAAAATTTCAGTGGTATGGTAAGTTTGATGTGGCATTCATAGGACTCAAAAAGATGATTTTGACAGCACCGATGCTGAGAGGACCAAACTAGAAAATACCATTTCAAATCTCCACAGATGCATAGGATATCGCCATAGGCGTTGTCCTTTGACAGGAAGAAGACAGGAAACCCTATGCTATTTATTTTATCAGCAAGAATCTTACTACCGCTAAATCAAGTTATACAGTAACAAAAAAAGATTTTTTAGTCGTTATACATGCCATTAATAAATTTCGTCATTATAAAACAAGCTATCCAGTTATTTTGTATACTGATCATTCTGTTATTAAATATTTATCTAATAAACCTATTACTAATGGATGGGTTACTCGGTGGTTATTTCTATTGCAAAAATTTGACGTTGCCATCAAAGATCGACCTGGAAGAGAGAATCTTGTCGCAGACTTCCTGTCTCGCATACCCAAAATAGATGATTCTTTGACAGTTGAAGACCACTTTCCAGACGAACATCTGTTCATTGTCACTACTAAACCACCTTGGTAAGCTCATGTGGAAAATTATCTGGTAGCCGAGAAACTACCAGCACACCTATCATCAAGGGAAAGGAAACTAATTGTCTAGCGCAGTGCACGATTCACCTGGATTGGTGGATATCTCTTCCACATAGGAGCTGATCTTCATATCCAAATATGTGTACAAGATGACGAAATCTACAACATACTAAAGGCAGGTCATGGTGAGCCCTGTGGCAGACATTTTACAGATCGAAGGACTGGACACAAGATTTTATAGATGGCCTATTATTCGCCCTCAATATTTAGAGATGCAAAGAAATATGTCTAGACTCGAGACAACTGTCAACGGATGGGTCAACCAGGCCAAGCTGATGAAATGCCCTTGAAGGAACAAGTAGTTGCAGAACCATTCGAGAGATGGGTGCTAGACTTCGTTGGCCCCTTCAACATGAATTCAAATCACAAGGCCTATATCCTAGTTGAAACAGACTACATGACCAAATGGGTAGAGCCAGAAGCCTTATCAAATGAAATAGAGGAGGTAGTCATTAAGTTTCTTTTTAAATTATTTGTATGCTATAGATTACCTAGGGAAGTAATCACTGATGGAGGGTCGCAATTTATAGCTCATAGAATCACGACCATCCTAGAAAATTATCACGTTAAACATAGGGTTACTTCCCCATACCACCCACATGAAAATGGGCAAGTAGAAAGTACCAATAAAGTCTTGGAGACAATCTAACAAAAACAGTCTCAACAAATCATTAGAATTGGGCAACCGAGCTTCCAAGTTCCTTATGGGCTTATCATACAACGTGGTGTAACACCACTAGCTACTCTCCTTATCATTTAGTCTATGGTAAAGAAACCATATTTCCAATTGAGTTTGAGATCAAGACTCTAAGGATGGCCTAGAAGATTGGAAGTGATCTTACAAAGGCACATAAACAACGCCTATAGAAGCTCAATGAGTTGGACGAAGCACACTTGACCTCCTTGGAGTGCACAGTTGTTATTTAGCAACAAAGAGCTAACTGGCATGATAAACATATCAAGAATAAATCCTTCCAAAAGGGTGATTGGGTGCTTCTCTATGATTCTAGATTTCAGGATTTTCCTGGAAAATTACAGACAAAGTGGTTGGGACCGTATGAAATTAATGAAGTTCATAATAACGACACTGTCACTTTAGTTACCATTGACGAGTTTGGTTCTCCTTTTCTAGTAAATGGACATCGGATACGACTCTACCATCATTCGTCTTCAAAAGAATCCTTCTGTCAAGAAGTAAGTAAGGACCCTACTGTTCAGATTCTAGTTGGCTTGGAAGGTAACCCAACAACATCAACTTCATAAATGATGATTTTTTATCAGTACTGTACATATTGTATATAGATTTCTTTACATATTTGATTGAGTTTTTATTTTTTTTTATTTTTAGGAAAGTCACTTGAGAGAATAAGAATTAGAAAAGATGATTGTAATGAATATAATGAGCACTCTTTTATGTTCCTTGCTCATATCTCACTTTGAAAAATATAAACCCTTTTTTCCCAGAATATGAATATGTCATGTTCCGCAGCAAAAATCAAGCAACTATAATAAATGACTGATGTTGATAAACCATCCAGTACTTTTATTATTGAATAAACCTACCCATAAATATTGAATGAAATTAGTTGATGACTAATAAATTCTAGATTCACTAAAATAGAAATATCTACAAGAGGTTTACAATCACTTAATTAGATGGTGAAACATTTGGGTTGTTGTTCATTCGAACGAAATAACGACTGTTTTTCCCTTTGTGTATATTTTATTTTCATTCGAATGGAACAACTGTCATTCCCTTTATGCGATTGTTGTTCCCTTTGCGAACACTTGTTGTTCATTCAAATGAAACAACTGTCGTTCCCTTCGCGAGTAGTATCGTCCATTCGAAATAACGATTGTTATTCCTTCTGTCACATTGTTTTTCCCTTCATAATGCCTTCTGTTCATTTTCCGATAGTGTTTTTCATTCGAAAGGAACATCTGTTGTTCCCTACACAATTTTTCTTATTGTTATTCCTTCCTCAAATAATGTCATTGTTATGTCAGTCACTCCTTTGGGTATGACCTTCATTGATTCCTTTTTCATCAGCACTAGTTCTGATTTGTCATTTTGTGTATTATGGATCATTTAACATACCTTAGTCAACCATTCTTGGATTAATTTCTCCGAATTATATTAAACATTGTTCACAATTCATTAACCACCATAATTCATTCTCTTTATCCTATACATCTACATATACTTGAATGATAATTTCTTTCATATCATAATAAGGAATCTTAAACACATTCTTACTTGGCACTCTTACACTTCTTACACCATCCCTCAATCTTAAGGAGTAGATGCGACTCCCTTGATATAACCCTTACAAAAATAAAAATAAAAAAAATCAAATCAAAATAAAGTTTTTCAACAAAGTAATAAACTTCTCCCATAAAGGATAGGGGGTCTCATCACGACACAAACTACCATGATCATCATATAATAACACAAGTGATATTCCCACTATGGCTACCATACCAGGGAAATGGCCTTTAGCATTTTTTTTTTGTCAAAGGACAAGAGGTCTAATCACGAGCTGACTTGTACACTTAGGTTACGATCTAGTGAGTGGAATTATCATCATCTAGCTACCAAACCAGGATAATGGTCTTCCTAGGAAAAGACAATTCAAAATATTTATTAAGGATACAGGCTCATCTATGTGTTCAAAATGAAACCTTGTTGAGGATATGAACGCCTACTCGCAACAATGGCTCTTCCTGTGGCATTGAGGTTTTTCTTAAATATGCCAAGTTTTAGTGTGTTCATAGATTTTATTTTCTAAAGAATGAGGCTATCATTCTAGTTATATCCAATAAACAAGGGAAAGTAACAATGTTATGATATGTGGAACATTTTAAAACATGTGAACAAATTTAAAATCATTCATAATATTTTTCCTCAAAGGGTTTCTAACATAGGTGTGACAATTTAAATTTCCCACACAAAGTGATGATTATCATAAGTACCGCTAAAGTGCTTTTTGAAAAGTTATTAATGATTGTTTTTCCAGTGACAGTGGCGACATAGTAATATCACCTTCCAGGAACTACCCACCATTATTACACTCATACATTTTGATGGTCGAGGTAGACCTTTCCATTTATGGGGGGCATATGCTCGGCACAATTACCAATAGATTATAATGAGTACCGTAAATGAGAAAAATTCACAATTTTTATAATACTTCTCAATGTTTTCAATTTTTTGTTTCAAAAGCTGGTTGTGTGAAGCTGCAACAAGGAACGATATCCATCCTCACTTACTCACATAAAATATGGGTGGTTGAAGTGTGCACCAGGAACCAACATTATTACTGGTAACTGAGCAGGCAAGAAAAATATTACACCGGATGAGATGGACATATTACTTCAATCAGTTGCAAGGATATGACACGAACATCATGATCGAATTCTTCTAGAAATTGCAGGGAGGGGTATCCATGGTTCAATATATACAAATTCTAGTCATGGAGGAAATCGTAGCAGAGGTTACAGGCCTCCCTAACACAGGCATTCAATGGATTAGAAAATATACAATGCTCAAAGAATCTGTAGAAACTTTCGTAGATCCTGGAGAGGAACTTGACAAAAAGGGAAAGGGACTTAACCCCAGTGCTCTAAGCAAGCCATGGAAAGCACTGGAAGGTGTAATACAAAGGTATATCACTTGCGACGAAAGGTATGATGTGATCCGCCCATGCCACCTCAAACTGTTATCATATATCAAACAATCGTTAGTAATCAATTTACCATTTTTTCTAAATGCCATATTACATGAGGTTGCTATAAAACAAAGAAGGACAAGGATCCTATTACTATCATTATCCACCATGGATTAGTAAAACTGTTAGTAAACAAGGCCCTAAGTAAAACTCAAATAACCTGGGTTATCTTATCGAGGCTAATAGGCCTCTACAACTGGAACAACCTGAATTGCATCATGAAAACCCACCACAAGGAATTGAGATAGCACAGGAAGGGGTAGACATCACCCAGATGGAAGTTCCATTAACTCAACCAGAAATTGAGACAACACAGGGAGATATCGTCCAAAGAGAAGTTCCATCACCGCAACCCGAAATCCTCGCAGAACCCATCCAATTGACAGAGACTCAGATCTCACAGGTAGAGGCATCAATGAAAAAGAGAAAAACCAAAACCCCCACTGAGAAGAAAAGAAGAAGAAAAAGGATAGTACAGCCTGGAGAAACCTAGGAAATGTTATAGATAGAGAAGCCCCCACAAGGAAACATTCAGGAAATTGAATAGACAGAACAAACCCCACAAGGAAATATTTAGGAAAATACCCAGCCATCACTGGAACACCTTACTGAGAAGTTATTCAGGAAAATACCCAGCCATCACTGGAACACCTTACCGAGAAGTTTTTTAAAAATTACAAAGTAGAAATGGCCCAAGTATTATGGAACTTAGGGACCTCAATTGATAAAGACACAAACATGCTCGAAGGACACTCAGTACCAGTTTCTTCCTCAAACCCTACTGAGGACCTCCTTGATATAGAAATGCCATTTCCAGAAAATACAACACAGGAAGAACCTCATACTGAGGTAAATAGCCTTGCAATGAAGACATAGCACATCGAACAAACATAGGAGAAATTATTGACTGATCCACGTAAAGAAAACCCTGACATTTCACAAAAACAGAAAACAGGCAAATGACACTACATTATCAGAAGGTTAAAACAGGAAATTAAGTTGCTGAGAAGAAGGGTTAAAAGGATTAAAGTATTAAATAATAAAGTTGGAAAACTCAAGGAAATAATTAAATAATTAAGAAAACAATTGGATCTTGCTAACAAGGCCTATGAAAGAAATAATACCAAAAGGTATAGAACCCAGGGAAGGAACCCACTTCCTATGATAACAATCCATACAAGTTCTATAGGGACACAAACAAAGTTACCTAGCCCTGAAGAGACAATAGATATGGAACTTCAGACTGACACTACAACAACAGAGGAAGCATCAGTTCAAAATGAAGAAGGGATTCCTTTAGAATCACATGACCAATTAGAAATCCTATAACAAGCAACTGCTCAACCTGAGGAAGTGATACCCACAAATTCCCCTACTCCTTTGGATACCACTCATGTAGAAATACAAACAAACGTCCCAACAATGGAAGAAGTAGCCTGTCAGACTGAGGAATTGTTCCAGTCTCATGAATAGAATGCCATCATTGCTAGATTGGAAATAGAGTTGGTACAAACACAAAATACCTTAACACAATGCAGAAGTGAGATGGTCACGATGGAAGAACACCAAAAATTTGTTAAACAACTTAAGACCCTTTCAGCAATAGAAACCAAAACGTTTGTTGATCTCACTAGAGCCCATGGGAAGGTGAAGAAGGTACGAAACCAATTAGATAAATCCTTGGAACAAATCAAACATATTTGTGATGTCTACACTGATGCAATAGATTGAAAGGCTCCAACCACAAATTATACATTGTTTTTATTAGAACGGTATTTGTCATTGAGGGTGAAGGCTATTAGAGCAGGTAAGACAATTAAATTCACCACTGTCGTCGAGTTTGTGCCATGTTTTAGAGACTAGGAAGAGAAAGTACAGTACTTTCTATGTGATTTATACGTCCATAACCTCATCTTGGAAGATAACAGGAAGGATAACCCTAGTCCTTTTATTGGAGATGTTCAATTCCAAGCATTTTTGTCCTTCACCAAAAATCAAGTCAGATGAGCAAAAGCACATAAGAACTTTCTAAAAAGGGAGACTGGTTTAGATCTATGGATTAGAGGGGAACCTCCAAAATCCTTTCCAGCCATTGTGTGACACAAGACATTTATGAAAAGGGAATGTGTGGTCGACACCTTATCCCCTATCCACTGACAGGTAATACGATCATGATTTCCTTATTTTAGAGAACATAAAGAAGAAGCTCTTACTGCCTTCAAATTAAGATGGGATGCGTCCCTAAGTGAAGTCAAGAACAAGGAACCCATTGGTTTTAAGAAATTTTTTGCAGCCAGCTTAAGAGTGGAAAGATATGCTAGAATGATCCTGGAAGAAGAACCTGCTTGGATTGGCTGAAGATACAGTCCCCCTATCATTTGGTTTCCCGCAGAAAGTTATCGAAAATATTATCAAATTAATAGGAAGAGGGAAGAAGCTACTTATGGAGAGATCAGACACAAGAATGGGTTCAGGGAACCTAGTGAACCATCCTTTCCTCCTTACAACATCACTTCTTTACATGTAAGATCTCATATTGCATGAGGACATGCAAGAAGGTAAGTTGGGGGGTATGTTGGGTTGTGAAAAAGGTACAAATATCCTCCTTATTCTCATGGTTTATGATATAATATTAATTGAATTTTCTGTTAATTAGGAATAATTAGGATATAAAGTGATTAAAATGTCTTCTAGAAATATTATTGAGTAATGATAGATAAATTCTGATATTTGGTTGGAATTGTTTGGTTTTAACAGAGGAATGAACAAATACTGTCAAACCCAAGATAGTTAAGAAGATTTTGAGGATACGAATACTATTGAAGGTTGAAGACATGAGGTGCAAAGAAGTTTGGAGAAAGATTGATTCCATATTTTGTAAACTTTATAAATAGTAAAAGCGATCCCAAGGATCTCTCGATCCTCGGGATAGATTAATTTACCCATATTATTGTAATATATAAAGGGTAATGAATGCTGAAAAGGATCATCACAAAATTATTATCTCAAAACATTCAGAATTGAGAATTTCTCTGTGCAAGAAGCTTTTGTAGATGTTGCACCAGTTATGGTGTTAATAGAAGCTTTGAGCATTTTCATCATTTTTGCATACTGAGGTTTTAGCAGCAATGCTTCTGAGGACCAAGGGTCCAATCTAAAGGAGTTATTGTCTCAATCTATAATTGTATCAGTTTGATTTATGTTTTATGATTTAAATCTCTTTCGTAATAGTTAAGATAAATGCATGACTGCGTTAATTATTTTATGTTTTTATCTACAGCAGATAAGTGTTTCATTTGAATGATATTGATTGCTGTTCTATTTTCCATCTCTATAGTTTACTGCTTGACAATTCCTCTCATTATCATACGCGTTGTTCCTTTCGCTTAAATTAGCATTTGTTCTTCCTTTCGATTAGATTACAATCATTGTTCCTTTTGGTTAAGTGTAGTCGTTGTCCCTTTTCATAGTTATAGTAATTCGTTGTTTCTTTTCATAGGTTAGATAATCGCCAATAGATCAGTTTATCAAGCTTTCCATAGATTTAATTATTGTTTCTTAATTAGATCAATTCAACAATTTAATTTATGCCTTTGAATTCACAACATGTTGTATATTAGATTTCAATTCTGTTAAGGTCTTAGTTTTAGAATTTTAATGGATGTGTGAAGAACTTGATTATTGATAAACTTAGATTTGCTTTAACTACGCGATTTTAGCCTCTACAACTATCTGCATATACTTTGCTAACATTCTTGAGATAAAAAGATGAATCCTCGGGTTGATAAATTAATGTTAACTAAGGTTGTTTTTAGGACATATTTAGAGCCCAACACTCCCTATCATACTTCAACACCATATGTAGTAGTGGGGGTCTTATTCATGATTTTTAAAACCCAAATTTTTTTCCTAATTTATTATTATTTTGAGTGAACCTTCTATTTATTCCCTTAAGTGTAGGATATCCCAATCACTGGATACATGCAAGAGGGTGGGTGTGAGAATTCACATCCCTTACTTATTTGGGTAATGGGAATAAGTAAAATCATCTTAGGGAAGAGTGAAATTAAATTAAGGAGGAAAAAGAGAGAGGAAATTCATATGGGACAACAGGGTATTTTTTGGTCCGATGGTTTTATGCATTGGAATGAGGAGAAAGTAGAGGGGAGAGAGTTGGAGCTTGGAGGAAACAATGGTGGAATTTTCAGAAAATGTTGGGAGTTATTGAAGGTTGAAGAAGTAAGATATCATACTTGTAGAAGAGGCAGGTTGGTATGCATGTAGAGTGAACTCCCTAGGTGAGTGTCTTCACTAGAGCAGGAAGCTATTAGTTTTTCCTAGTAGTTGGCATCCATGGAGTACCCAACAGAGAGATTCCTGAGGAGTTTGATGCAAATAAGGGGGTTAATTCCTTAGGTCGAGCAGGTTGAGAGGAAGAAAAATGGTAGAGTGGGATAGATGTAGGAAATATTAGTTGGTTGTGGGAATATTGAATTGTGAGTGTATAGTGGAGAGACACCCCGTTTTGTGGATTCGTATCCCAAGCTTAGGGGTGACTCGTTGTTGATATTTGGAACAAAAATTCTATGGTTGTGTGGAACATATGTGTTTTTCCCTTTTGTTTTGAAATGGATAAGTATAAAATAAGTGACAGATAAAGTCAAATCAGTCGTGTGGTAGTTAGAATTCTAGAAGACACAAAAGCAATCAAATGAAGATAACAACAAATGGAAGCTTTAGAAGCAATGTAAAAAGGAAATATTATGGGTGGAATGAAAAATACAGGAAGCAAAGAAGAGTGGATTTGATATGATCAATAGACTATGTCAAATACACAAAAGTATAAGTAAAATACTAGTGTAATGGGATGGGGTTAATGATGTTGTCAATGGTAATGATATTGTTGTGATTGTTGAGTTATGTTAGCACTCCTCTAGGTTGGGTCTATTTTTCTATTATCATGGGTGGTTATTCTAATAGTTTCTATGGATATAAATGTTTCATTTGCAATAAATATTGATTTTGTATGTGTTTCATAGGTGGATATATTGTATATATGAGTGTTGTGAGAGGATATCTGTGAGAATATCAGTTGTAATAATGGTTTGTACTACTACTGCTAATACAATGATATGATTTAGGGCCTACATATTTCTTTCTAAGGATATATTTCATGTTATGAATGGGTCTATAATGTTTTTTCATATCTATGTTGGCCCTTGGTTAGGGAAGCAAGCAAAGAACAAGGGAGAAAAGGAAAAATGACAACTTCGTGGAAGACACAGTGATTGTTACTGGGTCGAAGTGAGCAAAAGAGAAGAAAAGACGGAGTGAAGCCCGAGAAAGAAATTCATTGGATGAGGAGATCGAGGATGACAGGTCAGCAAGGAAGAAGGACCGTGGACGACTTAGTAAGTGGAAAAATCCACCGTTAGATGCTTGGAGCACTATGCGAGAAGGAAGGAAAGACAAGCTAGTGAAGCCCTGAAAATGTGAGTCAAGTTGACCTAGGGTTTTAGACACCTAAGGTTTTGGTATCTAGGGTTTTGACACCTAGGTTTTTCCCTAAGGATGTCAGTGAGTGATTGTAACATATAAATAAGAACCTATATGAGGGAGGAGGGTTCCTTCAGGTTCTAGGTTGTTGGATCTAGTTGTACTATTTGATATGAGTGATTATTGTTGTGAGAGAGAGAGGTGTTGAGTGAAGAGCCTTCTGGTATTGTATGATCTTTAGCTGGGTGCGAAGATCAACCCTGCAGCTGGGTGCACAGGTAGGGGAGAGATAGAGAGAACGGAGAAGATCTATTGGCTAAGAGCACAGATAAGAATTGTATGCTTTCATATTAAGATATCATAAAGCACAGTTTTGTGGATGTATCCCTAGAGAGAGGGTGAACCACGTATATTTGTCTTGTGTGTGTGATTGATGTTGTGTTATTTTTCTTTGATATACTATTATTTCATTGATGTGGTAGATCTGATAGATGTTTGGAATAGATCTAAGATGATAAGTGATATATGCATGTTTTATTATTCTAGTATTGGATCCACTTGATATTTCCCTTGGTTGTAGACATTTCTGTCCTACAACCCCCCCATAGTTTCTTCAGGTAAGACTGCATCTGCTTCACAGGTGTATCCGAAAGCGCCAATAGTTAGGGCTTGTTGGTGTGCTCTTGGAGCTGAGCCCTAGGTCTACCCATGTGCCAACAAATGGTTCCGTTGTCGAGAGATGTATCTTCGTGAGGGAATTTCGAGGTGATTTCCATCAAAGACAAAGATTCATAAGTGGATAGAGAATCAAGAAAAGGACTTCACTGAAGCCCAGAACAATAAACCTAATCTTAGTATATAGGATTGGTTGGAGATACATATTTTTATTGATATACACGAGATATTCTTTGGAGGAATCCATCAGGAACTATATGAGTGGTTAGCCAGGTTGGAAGATACCCATTTTGAGGTCAAATCTAAACCTCCTATAGTTTGGACATCGGCATTGATCAAGAAGGTCAAGAGGATTGAAAACACTGCAGAAAGAGAAGTAGATCACTCGTTTGATAGCACCATTGGAGGCTACATATCGAGTTTGTTGTTGACAGAGTAGAGTCATATAGACAAGCCGAGAAATATTTCTTCAAGGGACCCAAAGGAAAATTTTTACACTTTCTAAAGTTGAGAATAAAGATGTTGTTGCATGAGAAGAACATCTTGAAGATACAGTAGATTGATCAAACTTGAAAAGGCTAATGTTCAGGAATTCAGACAATGAAAGCGACACAGAGGATGGACATATGCGCAATGGGAGTTTTCATAGAAGTTTATATTGAGAACTTGTTCAAGTAGAACTATAGAGAAGAGGGTTTCTACTATGGACGAGAGGCAAACCTGATGGACAAAGAGCACTCATAACCCGCTAGGGAAGAGGAAGAGGAAGCTGAAGAACCTCACCTAGATGAGCCAAAAACCTCAGGAACTATGAAGATTATTGAATTAAGTACTATTAATACTCCTGTTGATTCAACAACATTGAGCAATCAGAGTAATCAGAGCTACCAGACCATTCAGAGTATTATTACTAGTAGTCCACTGCATACTCAGACAGGAAACCTAGGAAGATCTATGGAAGATGAGATGAGATTCCCTATCTTTAGGGGATATGGATCTGAAGATCCTAATCAACACTGGTTCCTATGTGAATCCATATTGAATATTAAAAATGTCACCGACAAAGCTGTTAAAAGAACCTAGTTTAGTACTACCCTTCGAGATCACACACTAAGCTGGTACATGAAGCTTGTCCAAGGACTTGCACAGCCTAAGCCGCTGAATGAGATCAAAAATGTATTTATTACAGAGTTCAAGAAACCCAATTTGGAGTCACAATGTATTATAGAGATGAAAGAGATCAAGAAGAAGGTAGCTGAAATCGTTTGGGAATTCGATCAAAGATTCAAGACCTTAACAGGTCGACTAAATTTTCAGATCCTAGATGAGTAGAACAAAGAATGGTTCACTGCTGCCCTCTTACCACACATCATATTTCCTCTGATGCAACAAAAGATTGCTTTGCAGGTTGAGGTGCTGAAGATATCCATGAAGCTAGAATCAACCCCTATGGGAGAATCCATTTTAGGTATGAGTTAGATCTTGAGTCATCTAACTAGCTTATCTTTCTAGATCGAAGATATGAAGAAAGACAAGGGAAAAGATAAAAGAGAAGACATATGGTGTGTAAGATGCATATCAAAGGGACATGACAAAGAACAATGTCTCGTATTCCATGAATACTTGGTATCTGGAGCTCTGAGTCCTTTGAACCAAGTCTCCTTACCCTGGTGTGAGGTACGCCGAAATAAACATCGTATTGGTGAGTGCTATTACATGCAAAATATGTCTAGACACCCAAAAATTTGTATTGCACGTTCTGTATGTCTGTGGGACATGATGATAGGGATTGTAGGGCTTATGATCTCATGCATGAAAATTCAAGAGATATATACAACATTCAAGGTGAGGTAAAACAAGAAGGAAACGCTACGTAGTACAAATCCCCTCGGAGAGGAAAATTCAATCCTTGCAGTGGATTAAGAGGATGAGGACGAGGAGGAGGTATGGGTCGAGGCTGAGGACATATCATCTGTTATAACTGCACATAGCCAGGACACTTGGCAAGGGACTGTTATAACCCTTGTACCACTTGCAACTATTGCAACTCTTTCAAACACATTATCGAGGAATGTCTAGCATTGTTGGCTAAACTTCAAGAGAAATGAGGACCTCAACAGAACCCACATATACAATTGATCAAAGATAAACCTCGAAGAGAAGACCCTCGAGTCGTTGTTATTACTAGAGGAGGTGTTGTTATAGGAGAATAAAGACTAACCCAAATAACGACTGCAGAGGAATCAGGAGTTAGGAAAGCTATAGATAAGACCCAAACCTTTGATGTAAAGAAAGAAAGAAAAATATTTGAGGAGGCAACAAAAGAGTTCAAAGGAGACCAAGGTTATTCATCAAAGAAAGGACTAGAAGTAAGAGAGTATGGAATGCTTGAGGCATTTGATCAATCTGCTTCACCAAGAGAAGGAAAAGAGGTAAGAAAGCTCATGGAATTTCTATATATTTGTGTTAAGTTGATTCAGGATGACAACGCTATCTAAGAAATACAAAAATTAATCAGACAGTATGAGCTAGGAAAGACTGACCCCTTAATGAATAGGGAAGTACACCAAATTGCTAAAAAGAGAAGGACAAATAGGGAATTACACATGAATGCTCAAATAGGATAATATGATATAGACTATGTGGTCCTCGACTTAGGATCGGAGGTCAATGTCATGATGAAGCAAACTTGGGCACTGATGGGAAAACAAAAGTTGATATATTCCTTTATCAGGCTCAGAATGGCTAATCAGCAAGCTGTCAGCCCATTGGAACATGTCCCTATGGACATCGACATAGTAAGAACATTTGCATATTTTGAGGTAGTTGAGATAGTTGATGACAACTGCCCTTACCCTTCGCTGTTAGGAATTGATTGGGCCTTCAATAATTCCACTGTGGTTGATTTAAGGAAGAGGCGTATGACTTTTGAAAAAGATGGCCTTAGGTTCATTGTACCCTCAAATCTAGATGAAGGTCAAAGATACACAGAGCCCATCAGAGAAGAAGATCGTGCATATGAACTAGAAAAAATATACAAAGTAATAGCCAGACAACAAGATTACATTAATCCTACGACCGATGGAAACCTAAGCTAGTGAAGTGACAATGCATGTTCATCAGACTCAGAAGAAGAATTGGAGAACTAGAAGAATAAAATGTATGAAGTATCTACAATAATATGTGCTATATTAACCAGAGAAGTTCGTTGGATTGACATAATAGTAAGTAACTTACCCACCTTTGATGGTCTGAATCCTTTAGAAACCTTCTTGTCAAACTTTGAAGAAAGTGTACAAATGCAACAAACATTGTTGGCAATGGATGAGGCCCTGAAAGAAACCCCAACAATATGGTGGGGGACACACAAAATAAATATTAGAGAGTGGGTGCAATGTCGTACCTTGATGAAAACGCAGTTCTCGACACAAGTAGAAGGTTGTGAAGTTTGGTACACAGGTCGAAGTTGCCCAAAGGATCATGTGTGAATCTGTGAGAAATCCTGGAGCAACATTCCTCAAGAACAATGGGTACACAAATTCATCAGCACATTGGACACGACACCTATCAAATGGTACCTTCAAGTAGAGATGCGCCTCATCACTACAAATTGGAAAGGTATGACTCAGAATTTTATAACCACCTTCTTATTTGAAAGTCAATATCCTTTAGTAGATCAAGAATTATAGATTGTGAGAGAAAAATTATTTGAGAAGGCATCTATCCTTCCTTTGGAACAAGAAGAGGATGAATGGACTATGCCTCTCTAGAAACTACAAGGCTGTTACAACATCAATGCTAATGAAGATGATGATCCAAGAAAGGTGAACAGTGCAGAAACAGAAGGCCAAAGAGATGTGGAAGGACCAAGAGTTGAGTTACCATTCATTGGACAACTATACAAGATGGGACCTGATGAGATACTAAGAAGATGTGTTATGGAGGTAGAGAAACCATTGATCCTTGCAAAAGCTCATGAGGGCATCGCAAGAGGACATTACGAAGGGAAAGAAACTGTGCAGAAGGTTCTGAGAGCTGGCCTTTGGTGTCCTAGCTTAAACAAAGATGATAAATACTACTAAGAGGCCTACAATGTATGCCAAAGAGTTGGAAAAACGTCCAAAAGAGATGAAATTCCATTAGCACCACATCTGACCCTACAAGCATTTGAAAAATGGGCCATTGATTTTGTGGGACCTATAAACCCCCCAGGAAATCCCACAGGAGAAAGGTACATCATTACTGTGATAGAATACTTAACCATATCGATTGATGCAAGAGCAGCCAACGAATGTGGTGTAACTATAGTTGTGCTCTTCATAGTTGATGACATCATAACCAGGTTTGGATGCCCAAAGATCCTTATGAGTGATCAAGGCACACATTTCATAAATAAGACTGTTGAATCCTTGACTGAGGAATTTGTAGTCTATCACCATAAGAGCACACCTTACCATCCAAAATAAAATTGGACCATTGAAGCATTCAAGAAGATATTGGAAACAACGCTGACAAATATTTGCAGTGTGAACAGGGATGACTGGGATTTAAGAGTACCAGCAGTACTGTGGGCCTATAGAACCACTTGCAAGAAGCTAACAATGAAAACCCCTTTTAAGTTAGTATATGGTCTCGAAGCCGTTGTGCCAATTGAATATTTGGTACCAAGCCTAATAATTGTTGCCTTTACAGATATGGATGACACTGGCACTATTGAAGAGAGGCTTGCATAGTTGGTCGAATTGGAAGAAGATAGATTTGTTGCAGGATTTCATCAGCAGGTACAGAAGGAAAGAGAGAAGGCCTATCATGACAGGCACATCAAGAAGAAGGCATTCAAACAAGGTGATCTAGTACTAGTATATGATAGTAAGTTGATCGAGCATCCTGGGAAGTTCAGAATGCAATGGCTCAGGCCATATGAGGTCTCTTATGTTACAAAAGGAGGAGCTACGTAGTTGAAGACTTTAAAGGGAGAATGGAAGGAATGATTAGTGAGTGGGAGCCAGCCGAAGTTATACTCTGAAAACCAGATGCCTCACATATTTAAGTAAAATCATAAAGAAACGGGTCTAGGTACCAGGTGCAGTTGAAACTAGGTACCAGACACAGAAAATACAGTCTACACAAGGAAGGAGAGGAGGCATAGAGCAGAAAGAAAAGGCTACACTATGCAGTCTGAAGTCAAAGTAAAATAGAAGAATCAGATCTGAAGTTCCTTGGGATGAATGACAAGTGAGTGTTGGGGGGTTGTTGGCCCTTGGTTAGGGAAGCAAGAAAAGAACAAGGGAGAAAAGGAAAAATGAGAACTTCACGGAAGACACAGTGATTGTTACTGGGTCGAAGTGAGAAAAAGAGAAGAAAATATGGAGTGAAGCCCAATAAAGAAAGTCGTTAGATGAGGATATCAAGGATGATAGGTCAGAAAGGAAGAAGGACTGTGGATGACTCAGTAAGAGGAAAAATCCACCATTAGATGCTTGGAGCATCGTGTGACAAGGAAGGAAAGATAGGCTAGTGAAGCCCTGAAAACGTAGGTCAAGTTGACCTAGGGTTTTAGACACCTAGGGTTTTGGTATCTAAGGTTTTGACACCTAGGTTTCAGCCTAAGGATGTCGGTGAGTGATTGTAATGTATAAATAAGAGCCTATATGAGGGAATAGGGTTCGTTCAGGTTCGAGGTTGTTGGATCTAATTGTATTGTTTTATATGAATGATTATTGTTGTGTGAGATCGAAGTGTTGTGTGAAGAGCCTTCTAGTATTGTAATATATTCAACTGGGTGAGAATATCAACCCTGCAGCTGGGTGCGAGGGAGGGGAGAGATAGAGAGAAGAGAGAATATCTGCTAGCTAAGAGCACAGATCAGAACTGTATGCTTTCATATTAATATATCATAAAGAATAGTTTTGTGGCCGTAGCTCTAGAGAGGGTGAACCATGTATATCTGTCTTTTGTGTGTGATTGATGATGTGTTATTTTTCCTTGATATACTTTTATTGCATTGTTGTGGTAGATATGATAGATGTATGGAATAGATCTAAGTTGATAAGCGATATATGCATGTTGTATTGTTCTAGTATTGGATCCACTTGATATTTCCCTTGGTTGTAGACATTTATGTCCTGCAACCCCCCCATAGCTACTTCAGGTGAGAATGCATATGCTTCACAGGTGTAGCCGAAAGGGCCAGTAGTTAGGGCTTGTTGGTGCGCTCTTGGAGTTGAACTCTGGGTCTACCCCTGTGCCAATAATATCCTTGTTATTTTCCTTTTCTAATGTTATCTAAATTGTATCACAACTTAACTTTAATGGATAATTTATGGATTTAAGTAGTATAGAGGTAGATATGATGTTCCATTCTCCATAAATCCTTTCATATTTCAAGTCTCGACTATGCTTTAGAGGTAGATATGATGTTGCATTCTCCATAAATCCTTTCATATTTCAAGTCTCAACTATGCTTTAGGTGATACCTCCTTCCCTTACAGAAGGTTGAATATGCCAGTGTACCTAAACAACAACAATGCCTTTTTGTTGGCAACTACCAAGAACCGTGGTCTCGATCTTGCGCCAACAAATGGTTATGTTTCCAAGGCCAATATTTAGAAGGAGTTTTTAGAGGATGCCTTATCGGATATATAAGTCTGATATTAAAAAACAGTGGTAAAGGAAGTGTGAAGTTTTCATAATACAGAAGGTCAAGCTGTGGCACAAGATTTATAGAGTTGCAAAACATATTATTTTCAATTTAGATCCTTCTAGTGACTAGTACGAGATCTTCTTTATCAAATTCCCTGATGCTACACATTATGTTCGTCACCCCTATGACTTTTAATGATGTAAACCTATCCTTTGTCTTTACAAGGATTAATGGCCTTAATCCTTGAAGAAGAATGACGATACTTTTTCCCAGAGAGATGAATCTAAGGGATCGTCACACCTTGCTTAGTGTTAAGGGTGCGACTATATAGGATCATCGTGGGTTGCACCATAGTGGCCTATGACGTCGTCACATTTTTGTCAGTGTTAAGGGTGTGATGATTTTTGTACAAAGGAAAAAGAGGAATTTCTCAAAAGTTCTAGAATAGAAGCTTTGAGGGTGAGGTGGCATCTGATCGGTTTGGATCTAAGTCACATCCCTGATTTCTTGGGATCATCCTAACCTCCTCACTGTATACCTTTCATCCTATAAAATGAGAGGAGTTCTCATGGGGAAAGTTAGCTTGATGGGGTTTGAGTAATTTTTGTAGCTTAGAGTTTTTGGACCTATGTTGGCTTTCAACTTTTCTTTGTCAAGATAGATTGTGAGTAACTATCAGATATATAATATTAGAATCTATGAAGTAGAAGTGTGTGGGAAGCAAGGAACGTTTGGAAGGAACCTAGCAACATAAGTCATTCGGTTTTATCTTTCTTCCACATTATTTAATACATATATACTTTTCTTTCCTATATGAATGTTATTTGTCCATATTGTATGATTCCTTGATCACATACATAGTTTCATATCAGATAGACTCTGTTATTATTGTCTTCGTTGGCTTTTGTTTCTTTGAAGATATTTCTCCATAAGCCTTACAATGGAGTTGGGATCACATTGGCGAGGTCAGGTATACACCTGAATATTTATTTCAGTGGTTATATCACCTATAGGATGCCCCATAATACAAATATCAAGTCAAAAAGAGTGCAAATAGGCTATTGAATATCTCATGGCTCTTCACCACTTAGATCATGAGATCATGTGAGCTATAGACTTTTGGGTACAAAAGTTTCTGGAACATTACATTATTGAGTTCATGGAAGAGAATCATCAATCAGTTTCAAAGGCAAAAGAAATATTCATAGAAGGACTCAGGGGAATACTATTATAGGAAATACCTCTTTGGATCAAGGTCCTCTTGGTAGATTAAGGAATGTTGCATGTTCCTATAGGTAACATGGAAACTTAAACCACTTTTCTCAAGGGAAAGGAAATTTATGGGAGGATTCATGAGTTGAGTAGTAGAAGAGTCTCATTTAGGCATGGGGGGTCATTGAGAGAAGAGTGCACAAGATGAATGAGCTTTGAGGATGGATTCCATTGGTGAAAAGTGATTGCGGAAAAATATGAGAATAGTGATGAAGATAATGTAGAGACCCAGCTTAATTAAATACAAAATTTTAATTCAATGAACATATAATTGCCTTCTCATATGTAAATTATTCATTCACATCATAAGCATAAATATTCTGCATAAGTTAAAATCGATCTACAACATCGAAATAACTCAACAATTCACAATAAAATACCTGCTTCTGATGCTAATTCCCATCGATATGGCTATCCCTTCCCTGCTGCCTTGCTACTGTCTTACCTAGCCTGATGCACTGACCAACACTACCCAAACCGACTATCCTGCCAGCCATCTAGGAGCAGCCTGTGCAGCTCCCTAGCTCCAGGAAACCGAAAGGAATCTTGGCCCCCGTGCCCAAAACCCCTAGCAACCCGGTGCCCCCTGCAATGATACTCACAGTCTGCAGAACTCTCCCACAGAACTAGAAAAACTAAGCCAAGAAACCAGTGCTCTCATCCCCCTCCAAAATGCTTCCTCCCCAAAATAAAAAATCCTCCTCCAAAAGAATGCCTCCCATCGTAAGACTCTCCTCGTCATATTCCCCCTTCATCGACTCTTGCTTTCATTAATTTCCTTATCCATTTATTTATTATCTTATCCCCTTGTATTTATTATCTTATCTTATCTTATCTTTACATTTAATGTCCTATCCCCTCTCGTATACGTAAGTCTTAATAAATTAAATTATTAACCCCATTAATT
>ML777038.1:357254-414466 GCA_009831015.1 Picea engelmannii | reverse complement strand
AAGAAGAGCTTCCTCATATCTGCGTACATCTTCTTCACACCCGGATGCGCACAATAAAGTGCTCTATGGGCTTCCTTCAGTATGATGCTTCGAATATCCCCATTCTCAGGGATGTACATCCTTCCTCAATATCTTAACAGTCCGTCTGTTTCCAGACTATATCCTTCATACTTTGGATCTAACTACCTCCTGCTCTGGAGGTTTGAAGTAACCTTTAAATACCAACTGTCTTATTGGAGTTGTGTCAACACATGTTCCCTCAGATTGACCTTTAAGGTTACCAAGGAGAAGAGACGTGGTCTCCTACTCAAGGCATCTGCAACCACATTTTCCTTTCCCTTGATGTACGAAATACCAAAATCATACTCACTCATAAAATCACTCCATCGCCTTTTCTTGACATTCAAATCTCTTTGAGTGAATAGGTGTTTTAAACTTTGATGGTCTGTTTTGAGCTCAATGTTTTTCCCCACAAGATAATGCCTCCAAATTTTCAGAGCTAGCATTACAGCTGCCAACTCTAAATCATGAGTCATGCATAACTCTTCGTGTTTCTTCAACTTCCTTGACGCATAAGCTATCACTCCTCCATCCTGCATTAGGATGGCCCCCAACCCTTGCTTCGAGGCATCCGTGCAGACTATGAAGTCCTTTTCCATATCCAACACTTGTAGAATTGGCGCACTAGTTAGTAACCTTTTAAGCTCAATGAATGCACTATCACACTCTTCTGTCCATTCATACTTGACCCCCTTGTGTTGCAAGGTGGTGATGGGTTTCGCTATTTTTGAGAATCCTTCTACAAATCTCCGGTAATAACCTGCTAGCCCCATGAAGCTTCTCACCTCATGGGCATTTTTCGGCACTGGCCACTCCATAATGGCCTTTACCTTTTCTGGGTCCACAAAGATTCCTTCACCAGAAATGATATGGCCTAAATAGTGAATCTCTTTCTGGAAGAAGGAACACTTTGACAACTTCCTATACAATTTGTTCTCTCTAAGGCAGGACAACACTATTTGCAGTTATTCCTCATATCCTCTTTCATTCTTGGAATAGATGAGGATGTCATCTAGAAATACTTGTACAAAATGGTCTAAGTACTTCCAGAATACGTCGTTCATGAGGCTCATGAATACTACTAGCGCATTGGTCAATCCGAAAGGTACTACAACAAACTCGTGATGTCCAAACCAAGTTCGAAAGTAAGTTTTTGGGATATCACCCTCCTTAATCCTTAACTGATGATACCCTGATTGCAAATTGATATTTGAGAATACCGCTGCTCCTTTCATCTGATAAAAAAGGTCATCTATTCGTGGCATCAGGTACCTATTTTTCACTGTAGCACGATTCAAGTCTCTGTAGTCTATACACAGTCGTAAGGATCCATCCTTCTTCTTTACGAAAATTACTGGTACACCTCCAAGGTGAGACACTAGGCCTTATTATCCCTAAGTTCAGTAACTCTTTCAACTATATTTGAAATTCACAAAGTTTCGACGCTGTCATCCGATACAGAGTCTTGGAGATTGGTTATGCACCAGGTTTTAGCTCAATAGTAAAATCAAGCTTCCTCTCAGGAGGTAACCCTGGTAACTCGTTCGAAAAAACATCCTGAAATTCTGACAATACCAGGTACTGATCCAATGAGGGTCCCTTCCTTTCATTCACTACTTCCACTACATACAATCGAAACCCTTGCCTCAAGCATCGCTTAACCTTCATAGTTGATATTATAAGCATAACGACACTTTTCTCTATACACCCTGGATCTCTACTGGTCTTCATTCATCATCGACATAAAGAACCCTCTTTGCGAAACAATCTACCAAAGCTCGATGAGCTACTAACCAATCCATTCCAATGATTAGGTCATACAACCTGAGAGCAGTGACACATACCTTCAACCTGGTAGTACACACTCCTAGATCTACTATACCATAATCAACACTAGGTCCTACCGCTTGTTTTTCCCCCGAAGCCATCTCGACTTGTTTAAAGTCATTGTGATCGTAGGCTACCAACCCAATCTTTTCTATTGCAGATGATGAAATGAAACTATCTGTTGCACCAGAATCAAACAAAATCTTATCATTGATATGATTTAGCGCACCCGATGATTCTACCACCGTGGATTGATGTTCTGCCTGGCAGTTATTAACCGCTGTGTAAATCTTATGGCTACCACTTGCTCTTCCCATTGGGGCCTTTCCTTTTCTATGCACAATCCTGATTGTAACTCTGGGCAATCACACTGGTAACGGTGTCCTCCACGTCCCCAACAGGTAACACGGGATTGAACCTGCACACGGTTCTGCAACTGTCTTTGAAACGAGTTCCTTCCCCCGGAACCCCTGCCCCTACTAGTTGTTCCCTGAGATGGTCGTGGACCTGTCTGCGTCATTGGTGATGAACCAGATGTTGCACTCGCTGCCATTGAAATCCCTGCAGCTACTCTCCTTGGCGCAACTCTGTTATCCTTAATCTATTTAAGTATATGAGTTTAATTGTAAAGACTCATGAGGGTGCGTTGTTGTTAGTGCTCTTCTCAAGGCACTTCGCTTGGTGGGTGGTCTTGAGTTCAAAACCCATGGACCCTCTAATATTTTAATTAACTTTTAATGTAGTTTAACTTTACACTAAATTATAATTTAGGTTAATTTAGGGTAACCACTTAATTAATTTAATTTAATTAACCTAATTTAGGGTAACTACTTAATTAAATTTAAATTAATTTAATTAAATTAATCCTAAATTATCTTTAAATTAATTTAATTTAGGTTAATTATCTTTACACTAAAAAAAAATTAAACGAACACACACAATTTATAAAAGTTTTTTTTTTTTAAATAAATAATAGAAGAAAATCAGAATAATTTAAAAACAAGTGCGACATGCATGGATTCCACGTGCCCGCCTTGCTTCCTCCAACACCCCTCCCTTATCTTAACCCTAACCTTTTTCGTCGTAACCCTAATTCCTCTTTTCCTCTTCGTCTCTTCTTGCGAGGTCTCTGGTAACCTAGTCGGTCGCCATGGCTTCCTCTCATGGCTTCTCCTCCTCGTTTGTCAGGTGTTTGGTTTCTGGCGTTGTTTGTTGGCTTGTATTATGTGTGTTGTTTTGCATTGAGCTCACAAACTTGTATTTCCAGTTTTTTTTTTGTTTGTTTTGGGTGGCCGTTCGCATGGCCTCTTGCATGAAGCTTTAACTACTTCAACTAGCCCAACATTTAGACTAGTTATGGGAATACACCTTAATGTTCTCTTTGTCTAATTATTATTGTCTAAACATCAACATAGATGAAATGTCCAGTCTAAGAACAACCTGGTGTGGTGTATTATGCATTAGGTTCACCTGTCTCTTGGAAAATCATTTCCATTCCATCTGGTTGATTTTCATGTTTATGATTTGATTTTTTTTTTTAATTTATTTTGGGCAATGAGTTCAGTAACTATATTTGAAGTTACCAAGGATTATTGCAGTGATAATGAAGCTAATATATGGTATTACAGACAAAACATGCATTATTGAAACAATTCGCAGGTACACTTTCTATCCGCGAGATGCTCTAAATGTTTAAAGAGATTCGACTTGTCTCTCTAAGGGCGAGAATTGTTTATTAATACAAAAAAAAAATTCTTTTTGTTTGTGCAACTTGCGGCTCCATATTCACTGCCCTTCCTATTGTTGTTCCTTTCTGGTTAGGCGCAGCAGCAGCAGAAGCATTCTTTGCAGAAGATCTATCTCCTTCGGCGGCTCCATCTTGATGGCTTGATGCGCTCAGGGTGTTTGGTCTCGACCTGTGTGTGTGGCGTAGTCCCAAGCTAATGTGCCCTTGGGCTCTTCCATTGGCACGTCGTGTGGGTGTTGTCGATTGCTCTTGTGAGTGCAACGTGTGTTTCATTAACCCTTAATGTTTGACAGGTAGTGCCTAGTGTTGGCACCACATGGGCTCGACGCTTGCTTTGGTTACTTATATGTGTAGTGGGCTCGGCGGTGGCTCATTGGTAGTGGAAGTGATTATGGGGGAAAAAGTCTTGGGGTCAAACCCGCGGTCTTCCCCTCCTTGGCGCGATTTTTATGTTTGTTATCATATGGTTTATATATTGGGTGACGCGTGAGGCCATTCCCTGGAGCTCACGCGCTGGGTTTGTATGTTGTTGTTTTTTTTTCTTCTTCTATATTGCAATCAAGATCTCTAGCGTGACCTTACGTTTTTGTAGTTGTATTCGAGTAGAAATGCCTATGGCTGTGGTTTGGAGTTGTTTTCCCCTGTTTCAGTTGTTGAAGATAAGTTTTTGTGCGCGGTTTTGTATCTAGTGTTTTTTAGTTAACTTTCATGTGGATGAATCGTTTTGAGTTTAAACTTTGATTTCCAATTCTGAAAATTGATCTATAGTTTGCATTTAGCTTTCTCTTGTCTACATAATCTAGTTAAATCACCATGACTATGGAGCACTGGGTTATTTGAGAGCTTGACACAGTCGCCTGTGCCCCATTCCCAAGGCAACTGACTCAGACATGACAGTGTGCCATTGTGCCAATGTGGTTGACCAAGACTTCCCAAGGTGTGATGTCATGTTAATGCAATAAGAAATAGTTCCATAATAATGCAATGTGATAAAATATAAAACATAGTTGTCATTAATGGTGAGATAAAAATCAAGTTGATTGTAGATGGTTGTATATAGTTCGCCTATATTTACTGGTTCAACCTTGACAAGGCCCAACATTTGTTTTATTTGGATATTTACGCTTATTTGGAAGCATGAGACATCCCATTCAAATTGTCGACGATAGTCCCCTATTCAGTCACAAGTTGAACTTTTAGTTCCTTGTTCCTATTGTCTGGCATGTTATCATGATTCAACATTGTATATCTAACTGAACTTCAGTATTCTCTTGTGGAGTACATGTACTTATGTGAAAGGATAGGTGGAATCAACCAACCTAACCCTGGAGATACTAATAAAGGCAACCCCCACAAAAATTTGCATTAAGGACCACTACGATTGACCAGCAGACTTGATGAATGTGAATTCAAATGCATCCAACTCAAATGGAAGTATCTTTGGGTTCAAGGAGAGTAGGAAAATATTTTATCTAGTGTTTTTGGTAATGAATTTCATGTTTAGACCTATTATAGGTTAGTTACCAACTGGATTGGTCAGACCTAGAGTGAAGAGAGGTAAGAGATAATAGTAATATTTTCATTATTGAAGATACAAATAATATATTACCATGTGCGCTGTAACAGGAAATAGTAATGTATGCATGCACCCGGAAGAGAACCTACAAACTGATTGAACCTTTGCACGACAACTCTGCCAAAAATAAAAGATCAAGTTCTTTTCTACTAGAGCTCCTATACAAAACATATAAAAAGTGGATTCTAACTTGAGGTATGTGCTTCTGTTCTATTTTCATTTATTGTTTTACTTGAAGCAAAACAGACGATACTTTGTTTAAAAATGTACTAGTCCATGTAAAGAAACTAGCTTTGAACCTTACAAACAAGGTCTTATAATTTTTAGAAGGGATTGCATTGAGCAATTAGGATCTCAAGGATTGTTTTAGAGTCACTTAGACTTAATATCTCAGATGTCCATCATAGATTTGAATTATCTTTGTATTGTTTGCACATGCCCTGTGTTGGATTTCTTGCTTTATTATTCTGCAATGTGTAGCCATACTCATATTGCCTTTGGAACTGAGTTTCTAGTTATCAAAGTTACAATCACTCCAATGCCATATTGTGAGCTTAAAATTTCAGATAAGAAGCTTTGTGCACCAATTTAGTCCAGCGTGTTCCTTTGTTACCAATGGTGTTTGCTATTATTTATCTCGAATGTTATTACTTAATTTGATGTTCAGGTGATTTGTTTCATCTTAAACTGTCATATCATAAGTTCTACATTGAGGAAATTTGCATAGTAAAGAGTCAAAACACAAAGTAGAACAATTGTTGCAGGTCTTCTCATTGGATAGTTATTAGCCATCATCTAAGTATAAGGTGGTGTCTTGATATAAATGGGCATCCTATAACAACCCTAGTTGCATTCATATTTCACTAGTTTTACTTTGGTAATTTGTTTTTACATTTTCAATATGTATTTCATTTATATATATTTAGATTTGTTTATATATAATCAAAATAATAGTGCGTTTGGTTTGCAGGTTAGGTGGGACTGGAGCTAGAGCTTGGAGCTTTGCCGCTCAGGCCCAGATTTCAAACAAAAAGCTAAGATACCATGCGTAGAGACCCAGCTTAATTAAATACAAAATTTTAATTCAATTAACATATAATTGCCTTCTCATACGTAAATTATTCATTCACATCATAAGCATAAATATTCTGCATAAGTTAAAATCTATCTACAGCATGGAAATAACTCAAAAATTCACAATAAAATACCTGCTTCTGATGCTAATTCCCGTCGATATGGTTGTCCCTTCCCTGCTACCTTGCTGCTATCTTTCCTAGCCTGATGCACTTACCAACACTGCCCAAACCAACTATCCTCCTAGCCAGCTAGGAGTAGCCTGTCTGGCTCCCTAGCTCCAGGAAATTGAAAGGAATCCTGGCCCCCGTGCCTAAAACCCCTAGCAACCCGGTGCCCCCTGCAATGATACTCACAGTCTAAAGAACTCTCCCACAGAACCAGAAAAACCAAGCCAAGAAACCAATTCTCTCATCCCCCTCCAAAATGCTTCCTCCCAAAAATAAAAAATCCTCCTCCAAAAGAATGCCTCCCATCGTAAGACTCTCCCCGTCATATTCCCCCTTCAACGACTCTTCCTTTCATTAATTTCCTTATCCATTTATTTATTATCTTATTCCCTTGTATTTATTATCTTATCTTATCTTATCTTTACATTTAATGTCCTATCCCCTCCCGTATACGTAAGTCTTATCAAATTAAATTATTAACCCCATTAATTCTTTACTCACATAATTAAAGAATTGATTAATAATTAATTAACCATTGACAGTTATGAACAAATAATTAATCATTATTAATTAGTTAATATTATATAAGAAATAATTATTGTTTAGCTAACATATTAGGACAATCAAATTATCAATTTAATTATAATTAATAATCCTATACATTTATTTAAGCAGGGTCATTACAGATAACTAATCCATTTCGAGAATATGTTGGCCTTGATGGTAATCATAGAAAGGATCTAGAAGAGTTGTGGACATTAAAGAGATCTGGAATACCAGACAACAAATGGTTGAAAGAGTGAAGTGGTAGAATAAGTGAAGATCCACAACTAAGCATACAAGAGAGACAGATTTTAGAAGAGATATATGACAAGATAAAAGTAGGAATTGTTGTTGATGAAGACGTGCCATCATGAACCTCAGATAGAGTTACAAAAGAAAATGAACTTGATACTCCAGAAGACATACACATACATCAAGAGGAGAATATAACACGGCACGCGAATGAGACCCCACAGATCAAAGAGATATTTTCAGGAGGAAAATAATCTATCCTGGAATCACTTATTCTCCCAGTGCCATATATAAATATGGTATTTCCTATTCTTCAAAATCCTTCAAGTAGTTCTAGTTCTACAAATTTGATCAGTAGTAGTAGTGGAAGTATAGCAAGTTATACAGTTATATTGCAAACATGACCATGTGGGTTTATTTTAGTAAGACCTATAAGTTCAACTATGGGAAAAAAAATTGTAGGATCCCTTACTTGATACCCTGATTTTTGGGGAAATGGAGAAGAGGATGTTGAGAAACATTGGATTCTATGTGAAGCCATATTCAGGTACCGAGGGAATCCAAAAGAGAACAAGATGGTTTAGTTTTACACCACTTTGAGAGGTTGATATCTCAAATGGTACATGAATATCATTGAGCTAGGGATTCAAAGGAAATATTTCACTCTGGTTTAATTAAGACAAGGGTTTCTTGTAGAAGTTTACCTACAAAAGTGAGAACAACAATCTCTTTCTAATTTGTGGGATATAAAATAGAGAAATGGGGAGTCTACATGGGAGTATAGTCAAATATTTAAAGATGGAATAGGGATTTTGGGAAACCCTATTCATGAATACCATTAAAGGGATTGGTTTATTCAGGGATTTGTACTTTTGACTCACATCCCATTAACCCAAAATAGGAAAAAATATCTAGGAGAAGCATTGGAACAAGCCAGGAATATTGAGACTATGACAGGATATTGAGGAAGACTGAGGGTTATGAGAGCACCTGAAGATGAAAATATTTCACAACTTCAGTTTCATATATCTACATTAACTGAGAAGATCCAAGAGTCAATAGTTCCAAAGGAAATTCGATCGCAAGTATGGTGTACAAGATGTTACATAAAAGGTCATATAGTGAATGAATGTATAACATTGAGGGGTGCATGACCCTCTAGCACTCCAATGGCCCCTCTTCTAATAGGACCAACTACAGGAGTTGTGCAAGTTACTGCTACAACATTATTTCATGGACCTATTCAATATCATGGCTTTCTAGATAATTAAGGGGGTCATAAAATTGAGTATTGTGAGATCTGTCAAAGTCATGGGAATTATCCACATCATTTCCCCATTCTACAAAATTATACACCTGCATTGAATACAATTTTTTTTTTATTTCTCTTGTTCATCATCTCATAATATCAATCTGAGTCATGCTCTAGATGCACTTGCATATAGGTTGGATCGATCTTCATTCATAGTGAATGAAGGACCTCAATGGTTGGGAGGAGGTCACCGATGTGGAGGGGGATATAGAGGACGATGGAATGGTAGAAGAGGACCAGTTCACTGCTACAATTGAGATGAACAAGGACACCTTGTGAGAGATTTTCCACTTGCCAAGAAGACCCTAGTGTTCACAATGCATAAAAAACACTCCTTCTACTAAAGAATATCCTGATCTAATTTCTAAGTGGGAATATCAAACCAAATAGAAAGCGGAAAATTTGATAAATTATGATCCTATGGCAGTAGCTGAAGGAAGGGGACCTAACATTAATATCGTTACCAGAGGAGGATAAAATAATTGTAGTGATGTAGAAAGTCCAAATCAAATCAAAATTCAAAAGTTTGTGCTAGAAAACACTAAGTACAATCATGTACGACAAAATTAGTTAATCAATAATGTCGTATAAATGTTCAGATAGATTCCTAGTTCCTCAACACCCGAAGTTGCAAAAACTAGTTTCAACTTGAATCCTCATCAGCCAAGGGTAACCAACGAATCATATACTGAGATGAAATGTTTGGGTAAGTAATAAAAACATAGAAATATTTGGTTTCATCTATTTTCTAACATTTTATATGATGATAATCTCAAAATATGTTGCATAACACTATTAAATTGGCCTTGGAAGATGAAGAAAATCTAGAAGAATTCATTTCTCCTAACCTCCCTGAGAGAAGCGCAAGTAGAGTCCAGACAAGAAAGAGGAGAATGGGAAGGGAATTCAGATTGAATGTCCAAATAGATGATTATGAGATTAAGGATGTGATGATGGATACATGATTTGATGCTAATATTTTTCCAAAAAAAATATAGGTGGCAATGGGAAAACCAAATTTAGTTTATTCCCCTATTCAATTGCAGATGTAAAATCATTACGACATATTTCTAGTTTGGATGCTACAAAATGTTGAACTGAATTTCATTGGTGTCAAAACATTAGATGACTTGGAAGTTATTGAAATCATGGGAGAAAAGGATCTGTATCAAACTTTGTTACGTATTGATTGGGCCCATGAGAACTATGTTCTTATTGATCTTAAAAATCATACATGACCTTTGAATCTAATGGAATGAAAGTCACCCAACCATTATATCCCTACCAAGGTCCACAATTTACAGATCCTACAGATGATAACATGGAACATGATGTCCTCAATCAATTGTATACAATGAATTCAAGGAAATGAGTTTATTATATTGACCCTACTATATATGGATTAGTGAGATAGAGGAGTGTTCGATCTAGAGATCAATATTTTGAAGCAGCTCTTGATAATTGGGAGCAAGAAAGGTATGAAAATTTCTCCTGGTGTTTCTCTATTGTTCGTTCAGTCATTTGGATCAGGAAAAATCTTGTGGAATTTCCAACTTATGATGGGACTTTAGATTTACATAGTTTCCTTGTAAATATGGAGCATACAATTGTGGAGAAGCAACATATTCTAGCTATGCATATAGCCTTAAAATCTACTTCTGGTAGGTGGTGAACTAGTCACAAGGAATCCCTTTCTTCTTGGGAAGAGGTTAAGCTTTCCATATAGTATTGTTTCCTTCCTCCATCGTGAGTCAGTCAATCGAGTGAAGATTGGAAGAGGAAGGGTTCGATATTAACTATGCAGACATATGATGGTTTATCTAATCCAACTAAGAACATTGAGCATCGTCTTAAAGTACAAAGAGTTGCACAATTTCCCTCTTAGTTCTAGGTACACCATTTTTTTCATTCTATGGGAATGATTCCAAAATCTTGGTATATGCATGAAGAAACCAAATGACATATTGAATGTTGGAAGATATTACAAGGTCAGTTCTACCATGATTTCTCATTTTCTGATAATTCTTATGAAATTACACTGGTACTGCAAAAAATAACGAAAACATTATTCACTAATGAAGTCAAGCACTAGTATTCACCTACAGTATGTCATGAGCATGAATATATACTTCAATATGGTTTTTATCCTTCCCCCTCTAGAATACCTATGGTCTGTAGCAAGGTTTACAAGCATCTTGAAAGATCCAGATAACTTGGAAGATCTTAGACATTTGACCTTTAAGGAGTGTGTAGGAAAAAGAGAATTAACGAATACTCTATCAAGTGATACCAATAGATTATATGCTTAACCTATTAATTTGTGAAAAATAAATATTGGAAGTGAAGAGAATTCCAAGTTAGTTTCGATAGGAGATTATTGAGGTGAATAGACCATGACAGAGATCTAGGATCTATTGCAGGAATATGGATATTTATTTCCAAAACATTTCTTAGAATCAAAATGAATTAAAGGAGAAGAGGGATAGATGAAAATAGAACTTAAACCTAATGCTAAACCGATCAAGCACGGACCATACCAACTGAACCCTAGAGTGAAAGAAAAGGTTAGGAAGGATATTGACATGATGCTTGAAGTTGGGTTAATATTTCCTATGGATGAGGCCAAATGGATTATTCCTACTGTCATATAAATAAAGAAGGGTAGATATGACATAAGAGTTAGTGTGGATTAGAGAAGTTTTAACTCAGCCTATGTGCATGCTCATTTTCCTACTCCATATAGTGATGAATTCCTTGATCAAGTGGCGGGAAATGAAGCATACCCTTCCATTGATGGTTTCTTATATTATCATGAATTTATAATTGCGAAAGAATAAAATAAGAATACCACCTTTACTACTAAGTGAGGTTCCTTTTCCTATAATGTTATGCCCTTTGGGATGAAGAACACCCATGTTGGTTTTTTCAGGATTGTCATTGTTTCCTTTCGCGATTTTATTCACAATTTTCTTAAGGTGGATATGGATGACTGGATGGTGCATAGCTTGATGGAAGAACACACAGTCTTACTACGGTTAATGTTTGGTCATTGTAGGAAGTTACAAATCTCACTAGATATGAAGAAATGTATTTTTTTTTTCCTTTTGGGAATTTGTTAGGACATATTGTATGCAGGGAAGGATTTTTGCTTGATCGTGCAAAGTTTGTTGTGATTCTCAATATGCCTCCTCCTATGAATTCTAAGAGGATACATTCCACTATGTGTCATGCTGGGTATTATCACCAGTTTATCCAAAATTACACAAGCATAACTGCTCCATTGGATAATTTTATGGAGAAATCTAAAGTTTTCAGCTAGAACCCTAAGTGTAATTAATATTTCAACATTCTCAAAGAAAAGTTGAGTACTAATCCTATTTTTATATATCTTGATAGGAATATGGAATTCCATGTTCATATCGATGATTCTGGCATTGCTTTAGGTGTTATCCTTGCACAACATGGTGAAGGAAATATGGATCACCCTATTTATTTTTCTAGCAGAAAGGTTTCACGGGTCGAGCGCAACTATACTACCACTAAAAGAGAAGGTTTTTCCATGGTTCGTGCTCTACAAAATTTTAGACATTATTTGTTAGGAGGTCATTTTAAACTTTTTACTAACCATTCATCTTTGAAATATTTGGTCAATAATCCTATGTTAGAAGAGAGGATTTGTAGGTGGTTGTTTCTTTTTCAAGAGTTTTCCTTTGAAGTTTTTTTGAAGTTGGGAAAATTGTGTGTTTTTCCTAATCACTTATCTCGGCTAGAGTCAAGAGAGAGTGACAGGGCTATAGGTGAGAATCTCCCATATGCATATCTCTTTAAAATTGAGGTTATTCCATATTATCTTTATGATATTGCATTGTTTTTAACTATTGGTACTATGCCTAATGGATATTTTGTAACTCAGAAGAAGAACTTGGTGGACCAAGAAATAGACTATCATTTGATCACATGATAGTTATATAATTTGGGGTTGGACCACATCCTTAGAAGATGTGTAATTGACCATGAGGGGCCTGGTATATTTTCAGTATGTCATAGAGGATTTGTAGGAGGACATGTTCGAGGGAAGGTGGCTACACAAAAGATACTTCAAGTAGATTTATGGTGGCCAAATGTGTTCAAAGATGTTAAGGATTATGCCAGAGCATGTGATGTCTATCAAAGAGTTGGTAATTCATTGCGTAGGGATGAGTTTAATTTACATCATGTTTAGGATCTTCAAGATTTTGAGAAATGGGTAGTTTCTTTCATAGGACCTATCAATATACTAGCCAACAACTCAAAGGAAATGTATATCAACACTGTTATCAACTATTTTACCCACTGGAAAGAAGTAAAACATGTTAGGGGTTGTTACATAGATATGGCATCCATATCCATGTTTGAGAATATCATTACTCGGTTTGGGTGTCCCAAGTGTTTAACTATTGACCAAGGTTACCATTTCATTAGTGAGACAATATCCACCCTCACTCGAGAGTTCTTGATTCAACATAAAAAAAGTAGCCTGTATCATCGACAATCCAATGGTATAGTGGACGAATTTAACAAAATTATGGAGAAAGGATTGAAAAAAGTATGTTGTGCTAATCAATATGAATGGGATGAGAGATTTCCAGTTGTGTGATGGGTCTACAGAACCACCACAAAGAAATTACATGGATATATTCCCTTTCAACTGGTGTATGGGAGAGAAGTAGTAATCCCAACAGTCTTCATCACTCTTAGTTTATACATTGTGCATGTGACCCATATGAAAAATGATGAAACAATTGTGAAATGGGTTTTGCATCTGTTGGAAATGGATGAAGCCATGTTTCTAGTAGATTTCCATCTGACTGTAGAAAAGGCTATATAGTAGGCTTGGCATGGCAACCACATCAAGACCAAAACTTTTTCACAAGGAGATAAGGTATTTCTATATGATAGTAAGTCTCAAAATCATCTAGGGAAGTAACAAATTCATTGGATTGGACCTTTTATAGTTTCAGAAATTTGGCAGTCAAGAGTTATCAAGATAGTGCAACTAGATGGTGTTCTTCATCCGGGTTGGGTGAATGGCACACACCTGAAGCCCTAACTCTTTTCTCATTGAATAAAGTTTATCTTTTATCATGTAATAGTGAGTGAATAAAGTAGGTAGGTTTCCATTTTTATTTTTATTTTTTTTCCCTTTTTGTTGATAAAGGAGTGATGTGTTTAACTATCACTCACCCATATAGTCTAATTCTCATATTTATTTTGTCTAGTTTGGATTACATCATTGTGGTCAGGGACAGTCCATGTCATATATTTTCGATTATATTAACTTCCCCTATTCAAGTCATTATCATGCCCCTATCATAGTGTTCATTAAATTTATTTGGTACCTTTCTATCATCATCATCCCATCTGTGTCAGCCACACTCATTTTTGTACTATCACTATTGCAGTCCCTCTTGCTTCACTGCCACTACAACACACTCTATTCCCCCTATACCATCCTCCATTGTCATTATCACCATCATTGATGACCCCATTGTTAAGGTAAATATTACTCCTATAATTGAAGAACCTAGTCATCAATGAACTACCTCCACTACAGATGTACCACCTAGCTGTCACACATCCAAAAATACACTCATAAACAAAAATCTTTTAAAGGTTTAGTTTAATATTTCTACAATACACAAGGAGGGTAGTTCATATAAAATATTTAAAAGTAACCATGTGGTCATAGACCTCATGCTATTTTGTTGTAAATACCCTACTAACAAAAATACCAATTGTTATTGCTAATATCGATACCAAATGTCATTGTTAACAATGGGACCAATCATTGGAGTTAAATCCTAAGAAAAGTATTTAATTGAATAACATATAGAAACTTATGTTGGGTGATTCTATAATCCTTGTAATAATCCTTATGTTCCATCGTAATCATATAAAATATGTTATAACACCCAATTCAAGTGCGCAAAGGAAAACATATCGATAGTGGTTTAAATCTCATAAATGAGCTATGGTAAATTTAATGAGTCTCCAGTATAGGTTTTGGTGCGCACAACTAATTTCCTAGACATTACACTTGTCTAGAATCATTTATCTCTACTAGATCCCCTTTCGTACAAACTTAAATCATAATTAAACTAAATTAATCTCCTTTGATGGTCACTCTTTACTTCATAACATGGATTAGGTAGGTGTATTGTCAAACTTTTAATTCGGGAGATGTAAGACTAGATCAGCATCATTCAATGAATACAAGTGTCTACTAGATCTATTAACAATTGTTTGCAAGGTATAGGGTTATTTTTTCCAAAAACCATTTGGTCTGAGATGTCGACCCATTTCCTTCTCCTCGTGTCTTA
Source organism: Picea engelmannii (assembly GCA_009831015.1). Classification (NCBI taxonomy): domain Eukaryota; kingdom Viridiplantae; phylum Streptophyta; class Pinopsida; order Pinales; family Pinaceae; genus Picea; species Picea engelmannii. The sequence goes on along the minus strand of ML777038.1, from coordinate 399,546 downwards.
TTTGTAGTAGAGTATGCCTCTTGGTGTGAAGGCATTGTTCATTCTTTTAAGTTGTTTGAATGTTCCTTTGAACTTATTTCACTTGGCGTTCTCGCTAATAGATTGCTTCACTTCAGGAACACTCAACTCTGTTGAGGAAACTACATTACATAGGGCTCCCTTTTAAGTTTCCAGTCTGGTTTCATTCTCCAAAGTTGGATTCATCACATGTTAGTTCCATGCAACATCTTTGTGCTTTATGGTTCGATTCGATGGGGTTTTCGCTGGCCTCCTCTACATCTAGTAAGTCCTTTGATTTCTAAATACAACTTACCCATCATAAAATTTTGATGTTTATATCCAAGATGCATAAATTCTTATGTTTAAATGTTGAACTTGCAGGTTTATTCTGTGGTTTTTAAACCAGACTCCTGGGAATCGGTCTTGTTTGTTGGTCTTGTTGGAAATCACGTTCAAGGGAAATACTTACAAAATGGTAAGCGTATGAAGCCCTTCGTTCTTTTTTTTTGTAAATATTTTTACAACCGGCTAATCATTGAATACTAATGTTATCGTTTTCCTTGACATATATCCTGGACTAATATAATACCTTACTATTTCTTGGTATTGTGCTTCAAACTCCTCGATTCCAGGAATGCATGTCCTATTATATACTGCATTCTCAACATAGGATTTATAGTTTGTTTTAATACTTGTATGCCTTACATGCATTTTAAATTTTTTGTGTTGAAAAGGGGTTAGATTTCATCCTAGGATGAATTCGGATTTGTATCGCGAATATTTTAGAAATCCCTTTTTGTAACAGAGTCAAGGGATTCTTTAATAAATGGACATTGTTGTGAACGATAATTTGTTACTGTACAAGTTTCAAATACATATTTCTTTCCTTGGTTCAAATGTTAAATACATAGTTGTCTCATCTATCTGATTCAACATTTTTTACAAACAATAATTTCATTATTATACAGATTTTTTTATTATTCCTGTCATAATAAGTAATATATTGTATTCCTTTGTTTTGGTTGTGCAAATAGCGATTTATGTTAATTCTTCCTTTCAGATATATACATAGAGTTGTCTCTTTCTATTTTATTGAAACATGTTCATCATTATATGGAAAGGAAAATTGTTTTGATAATTACTAAGTACGTAGCTTATTATATAATTATGAGAATCAATGGTTTATTTCAAACTAGATCATCCTGGATTCTCTCATTCTTTTTAATGGTCAACATTGACTATGCAAATTGACTATATTCTTTCGATTTTACTAGTACAATTACCATAATACTTATATACTATCGGAATCAATGTCTGTATGCTAAGAGTATATTCAATGGTTAATTCCTCTAAAAGGTTTTAGGATTCTATAACTATTTTAGACACATATTATCAGGCTGTAAAATTTAAACATCTCGTAATATAAAACATTTTATTAATATCTTTGATCAGAAAACCTAACTTAGCACGAGACTTTTAAAAGAACGCAAATCAAAATTCTAATTTCTCTTTCTCGACATATTGATAATATTTAATAAAAATAAGGATAATAGAACCTGTATAATTCTCACAATCAATAAATTGGGCAAAACGATCTGAAGGTCGTCGTTCCACCCAACCAAAATCCATAATAGCCAAACCCACTTGCTCTGAATACCCTCGAGCTTGATCGTTGAACGACAAGGATGAATAGTGTATCTTTATTCTGCACAACTTATCTTAGAAATTCACAGATATCATTCTCTCGTATCTTTCCCAGTAATGTGAACCTCCCTCTCTGTTGATGTGAAATATTTTTATTCACTTGCCTAGGAATTTTTGGCATTAATAAGCCACCTTATCAACTCTAACTCCCACTTGAGTTTGACCATATTTTGTAGGAGGTTTCCCCCTTCATCACTTGAGTTCAACTCAATCTCTTTGCCACATAGTGTTTCATAATGTGCCACTTGTCATTCCTTCTTGTGGGTCAGAAATCACTCTATAATGATTACATTCAGATCATTTTTTCCTTCTTTTTATTAAATAAATACTTAAAATGGATTTACAATTGTTTTGACCACCCTTGGTCAAAATTAAATCAATCAATAGTTTATTACATAAATAAATAAATTCTTAATAAATTCAAAGTTTGGGATATTACATACATCCCCCTTAAATTTTAACACTGTTGTCAGTGCTACTCAAGGTCCTTAGAGTCTTCTCAAAAAAGAGTTGGATATGCATCTCGCATATGACTCTCCAATTCTCAAGTAGCTTCTTTTAGACTAAGGTGCCTCCATTGCACATTTACTTGCCCGGTGGTGCGGTTTTGGAGAATACGATTTCTTCTATCAAGGATGTGTTTTGGTTCCACTTGGAATTCTCCTTTAGGTTCCACCTGTATTACATCCCAATCAACCACATGAGTAGCATCACACACATATCCTTTTAGTAAAAAACTGTGAAAATCTTTTTGTACTTTTATTGTAGCTGAAAGTGTCAGCTGATAGGATACTTGCCCCACTCTCGCTAACACTTCAAAAAGTCCAAAATATATTGGATATAACTTAGTACAATTTCCCAGTTTCAAAGAACTTTTCCTGGTTTTTACTTTTACATAAACATGATCCCCAACTTGGAACTCTCTTAGAGTTCCTTTTAAATCTGCGTAGCTTTTATGTCGGTCTTGTGCCACCTTCAAGTTATGATGTACCTATTTCATTGTTAGTTCCATATCTTTCAACATATTAAGACCTAACATTAATCTTTCCACTAGACTACTCCAAGGAATTGGAGTGTTATGTTTTCGTCCATAAAGTATTTCAAAGGGGCTTTATTTAGTTGAAGCATGAAAGTGATTATTATGAGCAAATTCAACAATATGTAAATACTCTTCCCATTTACTAGGCTTATCCATTACATACATTCTAGACATATCCTCCAAAACTTGGCATACCCTTTCAGTATGCCCGACCGATTGTGGATGATAAGCAGTACTAAAGTTTAATTAGGTGTCCAAACCTTTAAACAAAGATTTCCAGAAATTACCTGTAAACTTAGAATCTCTATCATAAATTACAACTTTAGGCACACCATGTAACCTGGAAATTTATTTCATAAAAATATCAACAATATTTATATCTTTATAAGTCGACTTAATAGGAATAAAATGTGCTCCCTTGCTTAATTTGTCAACAAAAACCATAAAAGAATCATTATGTTTATCATTTTTAGGTAAGTCTATTATAAAATCCATTCTAATAACCTCCCATTTCCATTATGTAATAGGTAGAGGTTGTAGTAAGCATGTTGGGTGCTTGTGCTTAGCTTTTACTTGATAACATTCCATACATCTTCCTAAATATTCAACTACTTCACTTTTCATGTTTGGCCAATAAAATTCCTTTCTTAACATAGTAATCATTTTCTGGTACCCAGGGTGTCCAAAATATGGATTTGTATGCATTTCATTCAATATTAATATTTTATTTCATTTAAATCAGGTATGTATAATCTATTTTTATACGTTATTAACCCATTTCTATTTATTCTATAATCTGATTATTCATTTCCTTCTTCACCTTTTGTTACTTTTCTTTTTAATTTTTCATATTTTTCATCATTTTCCGCAGTTGTCCTGATTTTATCTTCCAAATCTATCTTATAATTGTTGCTTGCGGTCATGTAGACTAAATTTTCATGACGAATTAAATCATCTGCAACTTTATTTTCTTTACCCTTAATATCCTTTATTTCAAAGTCATATTCACTTAGGAAAGTTAACCATGTAGCTTGTCGAGCATTCATATTTTGTTGATCATATAAGTATTTTAAACTAATATTATCAGACATCAGCAAAAATATTCTTCCTATAAGATAGTGTCACCACATCTTAGAGGCATGAATTATAATACTTAACTCTAAATCATGAGTAGCGTAATTCTTTTCATGTTCCTTAATCTTTCTAGATTCATAAACTACTACATAATTTTCTTGCATCAACACTCCTCCTAAGCCTTCCTTGCAAGCATCTGCAAAAACAACAAAATATTTCACAAATAATCCTTTATATTTCATCGATTATAGAAGCTTCACAAATAATATGCAAGTTCTTGTTTTTTTATTTCCTGAGTGGACAGTCCTTGTAATAATGTGGGTCACCACACTCCCAACATTTCAAAGATTCTCTTGGGCTGCACTTTTATTATAAATAATAACTAGTTCTTTTTCCTTATTCCCAGATTGATTATAAGGATTATTACCAAGTTATAATTATTTTGTTGATAACGACGTAACCCGTTGATTATTTCCAAAAATTTTATTGTAAAATTTTGTTCATTTTCCTTTTTGTTCAAACTTATTATACTTTTTATCTTTCCAAATATTCGCATTCTAGTTTTTGTTTTTATTTTACTCATAACTGAAATTCACTCTCCGCATTTCTTCTTCTAATGTTCTTGGGTTATCATACTCAATTATTTCTTTATAAATAGGAGGTAGACAGTTGATAAAACATTTAATCTTTGGATTTTCATCAATAATATAAAGCACATATTGCAACAAACTTAAAAACATACTGCACAGATCTTTCATTGTCATACTTCCTAATTTTAATTCATAAAATTCCTTAGCCTTTCCTTCATAATGATGTTATGACAAGTATTGTCTTTCAAAATATTTCTTAAAAGTTCTCCAAGTTACATATTGTTCTTTAATATGTTTTACTTTTTTATATCTTTCCACCAGATATCAGTTTTTCCAGCCAGGTTATATAGTGCCATTTTCGCTTTTAATTCACTAAAATAATTATACATTTGGAAGTATTTATTCATTCTTGAAAGTCATGCTTCATATTCTTCTCCTATTTAAATTTCACCATTGAACACAAGGGGTTTGATTTTTTTAAATTACTCAGTGATTTCATCACAAGATTTGGATTCATTTTTAGTTTCCAACTGATTACTATCACTGCTTTCACTCAAATCTTCATTTTTTTTTCTTTATTTTCCAATTTCTCATTAATAGTTTCGGTATTAGTATCCAAAGTTTTATGTTTTCTTTATTTTCGTTTACATGTTTCATTTCCAATTTTGTTAGAGTCAAAGTATTTATTCTTAAAGTTTTCATGATCATGTAATTTGTTCAATAAGACATCATTTAATTATTCTTTTTCTTTTAGGATACATTCATTATCAACCTTCACACTTTGTAATTATGCCTTAATATCTTTAACAATTTGTAACATTTCTGATTGATTATAATTTCTACTTTCATTTAGATTTACCCAGATATTCTCATCATTAAAATTTTCTTGTTCCACATTATCTTGATGTTTGGGATGAGAACCCCCTTCTCCTGACATCATAACTTTTGTCCTTCTCTGTAAAGCAATACAACAAGAAAAATTTATTTTCTCCCTGTATATAATAAGTGAGAATAAAATTTATGATTTTTATCAGTATACTTTGAGAAACAAAGAGTAATATTTTCTACTGCTATACAAATATATGTATTCTATTTATAATGTTGATCCCTCTTAGGAAAAGTGATGAAACCTCGGCTCTAATACCATATTGTCACACATCCAAAAATACACTCATAAAAAAAAAACGTTTTAAAGGTCTAGTTTAATATTTATACAATCCACATGGAGTGTAGTTCATCTAAAATATTTAAAAGTAACCCTGTGGTCAAAGACCTCGTGCTATTTTATTATAAAGACCCTACTAAAAAACATACCAATTGTTATTGCTAACATTGATACCAAGTGTCATTATTAACAATGGTACCAATCATTGGAGTTAAAGCCTAAGGCAAGTATTTAATTGAATAACACATATACACTTATGTTGGGTGATTCTATAATCCTTGTAATAATCCTTATGTTCCATCGTAAGAATATGAAATATGTTATAACACCCAATTCAAGTGAAAAAGGGAAAACATATCGATAGTGGTTTAAATCTCATAAACAATCTATGGTAAATTTAAGGAGTCTCTAGTATAGGTTTTGGTGCACACAACTGATTTCCTAGACATTATGCTTGTCTAGAAACATTTGTCTCTAGTGGATCCCATTTCGTACAAACTGAATATTTAAACTAAAGTACTCTCCTTTCAAAGTCACTCTTTACTTTGTGAAAGGGATTAGGTAGGTGTATTGTCAAACGTTTAATTGGAGAGCTATAAGGCTAGATCATTGTCGTTGAATGAATACAAGTGTCTATTGAATCTACTAACAACTGTTTGCAAGGTACATTTTGAAAATTGCAAGGATTATTGTTTACAAAAACCATTTAGTCCGAGATGTTGACCCGTTTCCTTCTCCTCACATCTTCTCTATAGACGATTGTGCCTCTTGGTGTGAAGTCACTGCTCTAGGTGGCCTTTTCCACTGTAACTCTTACTATGTTGATTCTTTTAATTTCTTCGAATGTTCCTTTAAACTTATTTCACTTGGTGTTCTCGCTAACAGGTTTCTTCACTTCAAGAACACTCGACTCTGTTGAGGAAATTACGTTACAGAGGGTTCCCATTTAAGTTTTCATTCTAGTTTCATTCTCCAAAGTTTGATTCATCGCATTCTAGGTCCATGTAGTGATATGTACTTTATAGTTCAAGTCGATGGGGTTTACCCTATCCTCCTCTACATTTATTGAGTCCCTTGAGTTCTAAATACGACTTACCCATCATACAAATTTTGATGTTTATAACCAAGATGCACAGAGTCTTATGTTTAAATGTTGAACTTGCAAGTTTCTTCTGTGGTTTTTAAACCATAATCCCGGGAGTCGATATTGTTTGTTGGTATTGTCAAAAATCTCCTTCAAGGGAAATATGTACACAATGGTAAGCATATGAATCCCTTCATTCTCTTTTTTTTGTAAATGTTTTTATAACTGGTTAATCATTGAATACTAACATTATCGTTTTCCTTGACATGTATCCTAGACTGATATAATAATTTATTCTTTCTCGGTATCATGGTTCAACTTCCTCGCTTCATAGTATGCATGCCCTATTATCTACTACATTTTCAACAAAGGGTTTATAGTTGGTTTTAATCCTTCTATTCCTTACAGGCATTTCAATGATTTTGTGTTGAAAAGGGGTTAAATTTAAACTTGGGATGAATTTGGATTTGTATCATGAATCTTATTAGAAATCCCTCTTTGTAACAAAGTCAAGGAATTCTTTAATAACTAGACATTGTTGCGAACAATAATTTGTTATTATACAAGTTTCAAATACAGATTTATTTCCTTGGTTAAAATGTTAAATATAGAATCATCTCATCTATCTGATTCGACATTTTGTACAAACAATAATTTCACTGTTATACAGTAATATTTTTTTTATTATTCCTATGATAATAAGTAATACAATGCATTCATTTGTTTTGGTTGTGAAAATAGCCATTTATGTTAATTCATCATTTTTTATATATACATAGACTTTTCTCTTTCTATTTTACTGAAAACTTTTCATCATTATATGGAAAGTCAAATTGTTTTGGGGTAAATTCATGAAGGTGGGTAACACTTTCGTGAGAATCAGGTCTCAAAAATTCCGAAATATAGGAAACTAATATTTCTTTCGGCTGAAATTCCTATGTTTTTGGCCGAAATTTTTTCGGCTGAACCTTGGAACATCAAATTGAACAGTACCGTGACGACGCCCTCGATTTTTGTGTACAATTTTAGCTTGAAGTATTTTTTCATCAGGTGACATCTTTTCGACTGAAAGATATTCTGGCCAAAATACACTTTCGGTCGAAATACCTTTTCGATCGAAAGAACCTTTCGGATGAAAAAATGTTTATATATTTGCCACACATCACTCCTGCAATAACTTTTACGAATTTTTGAATAGAAGCAACAAGACATTGTGGATGTTGTGAACATCGTGGACACATTATTGAATTGAAGTAGGCAGATGTTGTTGTGGGCAAGTGGGCATTGTTGTTACGGGCGGACAGACGTTGTTGTTTCTTATGGACGTTGTTGCTGTGGGAAGGCAAACGTTGTAGTTGCGGGCATTCAGGTAACTTCTAAATTTCAGTTTTAGTTTTAGTTGGAGGGGGGATTTAATTTAATATTTTAGTTTTAATTTTTGTAAATTTAGAGTTTTGACAGGGCTTTATTCGTCCCTGTCCATGTACAGGGACATGCTTGAATTCGGGAATGTCCCTATACATGCACAAGGCCAAATATGGTTATGTCCTTGTGTAGGGAAAAACTCGAATTTAGGCATGTCCATGTACATGGACAAAGCCATATTTGGCCATGTCCATGTACATGGAGAGGTCCAAATTCAGGCTTATCCCTGTACGTGGACAGGGCCAAATATGGCTCTGTCCATGTATGAGGACAGGCTTGAATTCAGGCATGTCCCTATGCATGGACAGGACCCGACCCTTTCCATTTAAATACAAGCCCAAATTCCTAAGAACTTACAGATCATTATTATTGCTTCTACTAAGCAGTTCTAATTATTACAATAATCAATTATCTTAGCACCATATTGTATTATTACGTAATCACTTTACCTTAGTTGTTTTTATTCTCTAAACTGTTATCATAACTTGTTGTGACCGTATTACTAGTATTTAATGATGTAATGATTGAAACCAGTACGTGTAAACAAGTGACTATTACAACCCAGTTCATCCCCATAATCTATACAAGCCATTCCATTTTGAACGATGAGTGTTATTCCCATATGTTATATATAGAAGTTGTTTGGTACTTATGCTTAACTATTCGAAATAGTTGATCTCGATATCTAATAGTAATGGTAAAACTAGTGATAGAGCAAAGTATAAGAATGTAGAAAGATGATCTCCCCATTTGTACTAATTACAGGTAACAATATGAAAATATTAGGGAATATGAGTAATCTAAACTAGAGAAGGACTAGGATATTGAAACTATGATAAGATTAACCATCACTACTCAAGTTGACCTTTATAGTAGTCTATATTTTCCCTTATTATATGTAGTTAAGTAGTAAGCTCTATAAGTGCCACGATTCTATGAAAATGAGATAACATACATGATTTGATTAAGTAATTACACTCATCCAATACTAATGATAAGTCACCTATGATATATAAGATCAAAGTAGTGAATAATTACCATTGGGATCCACATAGATAAGATCAGTAATCAAAAGGATGTTGTAAACGCAACCCTTACTACAAGGTTTTTATGGTTATACTAGTAGTGCCCACTTATATAATGTAAGTTGTAATACAAAGGTTGAGTTGCATGTTTAAACTAGTGTACTTACATCCTCATTACGATTTATACACTAATCATTACATAGTCTCCAATATTTAATGATAAAAATATAAATTTATATATAAATTCTTATGTTATATGAATACATGATACACATATATTCTAAAATATGTCAATTTGAACTATTATAAAGTGAATAATTAAAAACGAAAAAAACGAAATGAACAAGAGTTATGCAGAGTTATTAAACTTGATATGTGTGGGTTATCCCTTATTTAAACATGAATATTTTCACCCTCCCTTTTCAATATATGTATTTTTTATAGTTTGAAATATCATAACTTTGTATTTTAAGCTTATATTGAGGAGTTTACATTTATATACGTATTTTTTATAGTTTGAAATCTCATAACTTTTTCTTTTAAGCTTATATTAAGGAGTTTACATTTACAATTCCAACATTGTTTTCTAACTTTTTGTCATTAGCTTTGTTTTCTACATTGTTGGAAAGCATAAGAAAAAGGATTGAGGAACTAGAAATGAATCTCAAATTTATTTATTAATGATTATATAGTCTCCAATACTTATGGGATTAGATACATGTATACACACTAGTATCTAGTTATCCTTACAAGGGTGTAATAGTGTCGTTTATGATGAAGATTATGGAAAGAACTATACTCTATCATTACCATACCTTATATGTGTTATACTTTATACAAGTGATTAAACTAATGTTTACATTACGTCATTGTGTAAAATCAATATACATTGATTACACATGTTACAAGGGTTGTACAACTCAGCTTATACTGCAATGTAAGCAGTAACAATGGGACCTGATTTGGTTATACAATTCTTATAACTTATAAGGCATACATGTTAGAAGGAGTCATCATGTTTACTATGAGGTAATAAGGTTCAAAGTATCCTATATATATAGCTTATACTTTTACTCAGCTTATTGATTAATAGTTACAACACATATTCACTCAAATTACTAGAATACTAGAACTAAGCTATGTATTAGGGTAACCTTTGTAGTGTGAATAAAACACATGGTATAAGTACTGATCAATGTTGGAAAGTGATATCTCTAATCTCTAGTAATCACGATGGTTAAGTAAGAGTCATAGCACACATTATTACAGTAATAAATGAATACATGTACTTAACTCCATAACTCTTTTTCAGCTAATAAGATCCTTATTGGAACAAAACCTGAAATCTTTATTATGTTATATTCCTAAGCTTTACATAACTCTGATTACTCTAAGTCCATGGGAATCATACTACCTCAATGATCTTACTAGTATGACCTTAACTAGGTTACATACTAATATGGTATCATAGCTTATAGTACTCATTATCCAAGTAATCATAGCTATCAATTATGGTAGTTCTACTACTAATCAAGAAGGGAATGTAGAATAAATAGCATGTTAACATAGTGTGATCTGAGTAGAAGGTTACTATTGTACCAATATGAACATAAGGTATGATGTTTACCCTATAGATATGATATGACTATCATCTTAACTAATGAACAATATTGAGTATTCATAATAAAAAATACCCTTTATCTATCTAACAAAGAGTTCTATTATGGAGATACAATTATCCCATGAGCATTAATGATACTTGAACCTTATGGAAGCTTAGAACACCTAATATGATAGCATGGGTTTCAACTTCCATTACTTGTACTTGTTATTTTATGAGCTTTTAGATAGCTCCATAACTATGTACTTACTACTATGATATCGGTATTAACCTAAGTAATCAATGTAGAATGAGCTTGAATGTTACTCTTTCTTTAACTCTTACTATCATACAAGAGCTATGATAAATGAGCACACTATCTCTAAGAAGTAAAGAGAAAACACACTTACTGTATAGATACAACATAAAACACTAGTAACAATGAGCTTACACAGAATAGAGATCCGTGTAATTTACATAATAAGTGGAATAATTACACTAATTACAGTTAGTTATGAATTTGTAATCAATACTATGAGTTATAGTGTTTACGTAATAAATAATGCTAGGATTCATCATCAATACTTACACTACTTACTCAATGTAATCCACATTTCCTATTGAATATGTAGTTACTTATGATCCACTATTACAAGACTAGCTTATACATGGTGTTCAAAGCTACATAGATAGTGATATACCTTTTTTTGAATATCTTGCATCATATTACTACGAGTAACCCATTACAGACATCAACTAGCTTATATGGGTTACTACTAGCTATGAAACAACTTACTTAACCTCTATACATTAGCTATGGTGATCTATTACCCTTTGTATTTACACTAATATAGAACTGATACTAGTTACAAATTGCATGGTATTATCTCTACCTTACTTTCTCCATACTATGCGAAGCTTTACTGTATGAGCATATCATAGATATGGGAATATAAGGAAATGAACAATGCACATATGAGGCAAATCAAAGAGATCAACAAGGGTAAGAGATATGAACTTTGTTGTGACAAGGGTGAATGTTGTTTCCATAACCATTACCATTCAATAGGATTAACCATGCATAATTCTAGTATTCCTTAAAGGGTTACTATGTTAAATCTAAACATAGGTGAATACTAGTCACATTGACCATACAAAAAGGTTATATGTCCTTAGCATGTTGAGTCATAAGGGTCTATAATACTGATATCTTCTTTATTAGGGATAATTATAACTAAGAAGAATGTTAATCCTTATATGATATACATAGATTTATAAGCCTGAATATGTGTAATAGTGAGAACATAGCATATCAATATGATTACAGTATTGAACCAATCTTTACACTAATATTAAGCTCATGTATTAGTGTAATCAAATCATTAGACCAATAGAGCATAGAGATACAACAAATGTAATCAGTGTTACTTATTAGGTAAATAGTGATGATCCAACAGTATATGTGATAGACCATTATCACTCTGCATCATACTTGAATATGGATCTTTCTTACCTTCAATCATAACAAAGGTGATAATTAGCTTATCATTCTAAATACCATTACTCTTTCATCTTATCATATTAGCTTGTAAATAGTTACATTTCAAACATAATCAAACTATTCATAGTAGAGTGGTTATGATATCCTAGTTAGTATGTCGTTTGATTCTATCCTTAGTAATGATTGGTATGAGCTTTTTTTCCCATTGTTCGATGTGTAATAAGGGTATAACTATATCTATAAAATAGGGAAACATTAGTGGGATTACATTATAGTTACATATGTATTACTTCTATATTAGTGTCGATCAACTTTGACTAGAATCATATGATTGAAAGTGAACACATGTGATGTATGGGAATAACTTAGATAGAGCCTCTATTTTCAGATAGCACATTTAACTGTATTGATACAACTAAGTAATATGCATAATATATGGATCCATATTGATTATACCCATAGATCTAGTATCATAGGTTTGATCTTGAACTTACATATAAACCATAGATAACACTAAGTAACACTTACTATATATGATAACCAAGATGATATTGAAGTAATACCTAAGCTATATGTAATGAACACTTACTACTTATCACTATTCCATAGTGTTGATTAGGGAAATAAGGGAAATACACACACTACTCGATAATGGTTATAGAAGTGCAATGAGTATAGTGAAAATAAGGGTAATAGCTTATGACACAAGCATTGGAATCACATACAAGTGTAATACACGTGTTGATACTTAGTGCCATTGCTTTATAGTAATACTTTATTTCATGATAACATGTATCTGATTATGGTAAGTATGTCTATTTCTAATTAGTGTACCTATGATAACCCATGTAGTTAATATGAGATAAGAGTAATATCACAACATATATTGATTATGGTAAATATGTAACATGATATCACCTAGTTGAACCTTAAGCTAAGTTGTTCCTGTATTATTGATATCATAGTAATGGAATGACTCTATTCCCCTCGTATTATAGGTTAAGCTATTGCCTTTATCTCTTATTATATACTTCCCTTTGTAGTTAGCAGTCATATCATTTGATTATATTCCCTATGTTATAGCTCATACAACAACCTTTACCTATAACTGGAAAAATAGGGTAGAGGTTAGTATTATCTCTATTCAATGGACTTACTTCCTTGTAGTGATCATTGTTCTAGTACCAGAATGAGATTCACAATATGGAACGCTATGGAATTAATAGGAAGCGATATCACTAGCTACTACACAATGAGAGATTCAAACCAGGGTAATCGGTAGTTCATAATCAGATACATTAGACTCATATCAATAAGTTGTACTCATAGTTAGTGTTGTACTAATCCATATCCAAGTAATGAAAATCAAATGAGCTCAGCCTGTACAACATGTGTAATAATCTGATCACTATCATAAGTAGTACTAATACACTATCTCTATGTGATGGATAGGTGATCAGAATCGTAGTAGTAATCATGTATTACTAATAGTTTAATGAACACTAGCTTTGTGTTAATTACGTTACGAGTATTACTTATTTTGTTCTATTACATGTGGTATAAGTAGTAACATGTAGATATCGAGATTAAAGTAGAGCTTACTTCATATTTACCCACCATGTAATGGTTCCAAAAATTGTAAGTAAGGATATGGTGTTAGTTATGTGATTACCTTTATCTAAAGAAGAATGTGATGATATTGTGTCAATACTAGCTATAACTAATAGTACTCATCATGTTCATAGTGGAATCAATATAATATATCTATCTCTCTCTCTCTCTCTCTCTCTCTCTATATATATATATATATATATATATATATATATATAGAGAGAGAGAGAGAGAGAGAGAGAGAGAGAGAGAGAGAATTCCTAGGAACTGTATCTGTTACTAGTGTTGTTGTAGGCTTTATATCTTGACCCAGTGGATTTATAACTATCTAGGGTGATACTTAGTCAAATTCTATATTGTAACACCCCAGGTTTTGAACCCCCATTCTAAATAATGTATTTTTACAATGCTAAGAGGCTAGAGTGCCCAAACAATTATTAAAAGGCCAGTGTGCCCAAGACATGTAATGTTTTTATCATTATTAATAATAAATACAATATGGCTGCCTACTAGACAGACAAGGCCTAGAGTTATAGGAGGCTATGATTCCATGAGAGAGGGGGCTTGAGGGGCTAAGTGTTTATTTCCTATGTTAATTACCATTTTTTCCTAAGGGAGGGGATCGGTTACATGAGCTTCTTGGCGAAGGCCAGGAGTTTCTTGATTTCCCCACAAAGTTACTTAAACCTGACTCTGGTCTGATGGGGGGGTTGGTCGTTGGATCATTCACTCGTTCACTTCTTCATTCGTACCATTCTATCCCTCATGCACTTTCATGCACACACCTCCATGCACCCACTTACCCGTTCATTGATCCATCCGTCATGCACGTCTTGGTTGGGGAAAGGGAGCCTAACTGCCGAAGAATTATCCATGGGATAGTTGGTTGTAGTGGTCGCTAGAATGATCCAGCTGCGACTTGAGGCCCGCATGTCTGAGATGTGTTGGACTTTGTCTAGAGTTCCTCACAGCTGCGAGGCCTGAGAGTTCCAACATCGAGATTATGGACCAGTTGCGTTGAAGCCTGAATTAAGGAGAAGGAATGCCCGAGGGACTGCGTGGAAGAGAAGGGTTGAGGTTTTTTCTCTCGGGTGGTGCAATATGGGTAGAAGAGAGATGGGTACTTGGATTTTTGTGAGAGATGGGAAGCCTATGAGATCTTAGGTGCTGACTGGTTTGGGAAGCCAAGTAACACTTTGGAACCATCCTTGTGGATTCATATCCTTGGCTCGGGGGTGACGTTGTTGTTGAGATTTGTAACTGTAGTGTCTACTGTTGGGTTAAACATACTTGTTTTACAGACAATTGGTGTCATATTTCATAAAGATAAGTTCTCTCTATTATGATATCATTTACATGTATATGAATGTATTTCTGATGTGTATATTTATTATCGTTTAATTGAATATTTAGACTATGCATGCTTGTTGGATATTGTTGTGCATGTTGTTAAAGTATTTTCTTTTAAGCATCCTTAAATTTTTAAAGGTATCTGTAAGAGAAAGAAGTCCAAGGGAGGGCTTGAAGGTAGCATGCCCTGGTCTCTGGGTGGCTGGCTATGTTACAGTTTGGTATCAGAGCTTCTGGTTGAAACATCGGGCTGGTATGGGTCAAGTCTGTTGGTCAGAGTCTTAGGGCTGAGATCGAATTTTGATCGTGGAGTTGAAAAGACCAGGAGGAATGGCGTTGCAAAATCTACGTGGGAGATAGAACGTGAGAGACCCATGTAAAGGGTTCGAAGGATCATGACCATCCCCTTCAAATTCAAGAGCGATTTCCACTGTAGGACCAAGAGATATTCAAGATCGTTGGATCAGAGGACAGGCCAACATGGGTCATTTGATGAAAAGGAAGCAAAGGTTAATGTCACAAATGTTGGATCCCATCGGAGAGTGCTATCAAAGAACAAGAGGCATTGTGGGGAACCAAGTTGAATGGGAGATAATTTCCCAAGGCGGTCTTGCAATGCAAACCACGGATTCCCCAAGGGGTTATGTGTCAGCATCAGGAGAATTGCAGGTTGAAAAGCAGGTTACTCCAAACCGTCAATATGTGCCCTCGAAAATTGAAAGGCATGCAGTGATGTGATAAGTTAGGGCTCAAACATTGAAACTATGAATAGTCGAAGTAGCTGGGGATCATCGATCCATAGGAGGATACGCGTGAACCGATCGCGTGCTTCGGGTGAAAGCACTCTAGGAAAGGGTGAGAGAGGATAAGTTGAGAGTTGAAACTCCTGAATCATGAAGATCTGGAGACCCGAAGTAAACATCGACTGTCAGATCATCCAAAGTAGATAATGACCATTGATAGTCAAGAGGATACATGTCAACATATTAGTAACTCTAGAGGAATCTGTTCGAGAGGTTTTTAGTTGAGATTTGAGACTCCCGAAGCCCAGAGAGCCAAAGAAAATCTCGACTGTCCAATCATCTGAGAGGATCTGATCCATTGATTTGTTGAGAGCCACGTGTCACCATATCTAGGGCTTCAAATAAATTTTGAAATTTGAGATTTCCAAAGTCTAAAGACCCGAAGTGAAAGCCAGTGGGGCCAGATAAGTTTTGAAATTTGAGATTTCCGAAGTCTGAAGACCCGAAGTGAATATTAGTCATCTGATCCAAGAGGAAACATGGCAACAGATGGGCCAGGTTGAGAATGAAAAGTTTAGGAGAATTGGAAGTGTGATAGCATGAAGAACTCCCGAAGTCCCAAAGCCCAAAGAGCTGAAGTGACGGGGCACAATGACGTCACCTGGAGGTGATGTGTACCATGGAATTTCCAAAGTGATGTGGCTTGCGGATGTCACCTGGGATGAAGTGGACACATGGAATGTGTGCCACATGTCAGTAAGTTTTGAGCATTGGAGTATTGAAAAGTCAGTTAGAATGTGGCACGTGTCACCCACCTGATTGGGCCACGTGTCCGCTTTTAGTATTTTTCCACGTGGCGATAGATTGTGCAGTTTGGAGACTGGGCACTCTGGAGGGGAAAGATGTGACAGGTTGTGTTGGGTCAAAAACTCCCGAAGGGCTGAAGGCCTAAGTACATATTGACTGTTGATTCCAGAAGACACATGTCGAAGGATCGTCGACTTCTGGTAAAATCACTCTAGGAGAAAGTGCAGGAGGAAGGTTTGAAACTTTCGAATCCTAAAGATCCGAAGCGATTCAAAACCATTGATCTATGGGAGGACACCCATTGATAGATCATGAACTCTAGGTAAAAGCATTATGGGAGGAATCTATTGGACAACTTAGAGGGGGGGGTGAATCAGTTGTTACTGTGCTTAAACAATTATGCTTATTTTAAACTCTTTACAGAGAAATCAATGACAATCACAATAATGCAGAGATGTAAGCAATAGAACATTTGACATCAGTCACAAATATGAAATATACAGAGATAGATATTTCCTGAGGAAACCCATAAAGGGTAAAAACCTCTTCTTCTTGGTATGATAAGTAATATTTACATTCTGTACATTATCATACATATGATCTCCAACTCATTGTGAGGCTACAACCTCTGTTTTGCAAGTTGCAACTTGCTGAGAGCACCAACTCTCTATTTTCTCTAGCACCTACTAGAAGGAAGCACCAACTCCCTGGTTTCTCTAACACCCACTAAAAGGAAGCACCAACTCCCTGGTTTCTCTAGCACCCACTAGAAGGAAGCAACAACTCCCTGGTTTCTCTAGCACCCACTAGAAGGAAGCAACAACTCCTTAAGTCTTCCAACACCAACTGGATGGAAGCACCAACTTCCAGTCACACAGGCACCAACCTGTATAACAAAGAACAACAGTTCTCCCTTGCACCACCCTGCCACCCTACCTTTTCTGGATACAACCAGATGGAAGCTACAACTCCATGTGTTCAAGAACCCACTTGAATTGCTGAGGACACCAATCCTCCCTAACACCTCCCTACCACCATGATCATAAATATTTTCTACTAAAACTTATTACAGTAATTCAATAGTTGTCATTGGCTTACCAAGCTTATCACTATTCTGCTATGTTGCTATGCTCTCCTGTATCAGTGTCTCTCTTCCTGCATCTTATTGCCCTTTCTAATCTTCTTCTTTTCTCTACAAGTGCACCTCAACCTTCTTTTACAGTCTCAGCTATGCATCTTTGTTCTTTGCTTCTGTTTCACTTTATGCTCTGCGTCTTATTTCGATTCTATGAATTACGCCTCTTCTGTGTATTTCAGCTCCTACCCACAACATGTTATTTCCCTGTGTGTAATTCCTCTCCACAACAACCTCCATCTTTTCTTTGTTCTGCGTATTTATACTATCTATGCACCTTCTTAATCCTAAATTCACAGTGCCTCTGCATGCTCTTCACCGTGCCATGGTTCTGCTCATCGGCTTGTTCACTGCCACTCCACTTTTTCTCTTCTTCACTCGCTCAAGCCTAAAAGAGAAAACTACATCCCTCTTCTGTCTGTTCCTCATCTGTTACTCATCTTTGAGTTTTATCTCACATTGCACATACTGTTATTTTCCCTTTCTTACAGTTCAACTCATTTTTCATTCAAAACAGCCAACCATGCACAGTCACTACGTGTTTCTTTTATCCACTACCTCTACAGTTACACCTCGAATATTCTTGGACAAAAACGCCTCATCAATGGAATCGCCAAACATCCAAGAACCATGATTCGGTTCTACTAACTGAATCGTAACTGAACAGTTAATCATGAATATCAACAATATCCCTTCAATCAGATGCTCAAATAACCAACATCGTTGGATTAAATCCGCAGGGTCTTGCATTTATCCCATATGCCCACTGGCTGTGACCATGGGCCTAATCCAAATGCCTTTCACATTTTTCATTTCAGAAATCCTGTGATGAAGGATCTCAACACTCCAAGTCGCGATCGCCGAGACTCCAAGATGGATCTTAGCACCGCTAGTTTCTTTCCCTCACATGACCACCGATGGTGACCACAGGTTGCGCCAAAAGGCGCTTCATATTTCATGAACTTATGAAATTCATCGAGCCTGATCAACAGTCGAGATCTCCAATGATCCGATGGTCTAGATCTCATCGTGATATCTCATATCGTGATTCCTGTGATGAAGGGTCTCGACACTCCAAGTCCTGATCATTGAGACTTCGACATGGAGCTTAACACCACTAGCTTCTTCCTCCATCTTCCACATATGTAACCCATGGATGTGACCACAGCCTTATTCGAAAATACATTTTTCACTTTCGCATCTTGGGTATTCTGTGATGAGTCCTCTTGACTCTCCATGTCATGAACTCCAAAATAGAGCTTGGCTTCTCTAGATCTGCTCTCCAGTTCTCGACAATGTGACCATGAGATATGACCACTTGCCAATCAAATGAGCACTTCGCTCCTTTGACTTTCCAGTCAACGAGACGATGATCTTTCACCGTGTGTCCTCTGGATCCAATGATCCATGATTGTCCTCGATGGATGACCAAGATTCCTTCACAGTTTTGGAGAGTTGGATGACTCTTGGTCTTATCCGCCTTGTAGCTTCACCATATCTAATGGCTATTGGTCCTTCGTAATTACTCAAGATCTA
The DNA here is from genome assembly GCA_009831015.1 of Picea engelmannii. Classification (NCBI taxonomy): domain Eukaryota; kingdom Viridiplantae; phylum Streptophyta; class Pinopsida; order Pinales; family Pinaceae; genus Picea; species Picea engelmannii. Next base: position 380,157 of record ML777038.1, on the reverse strand, counting down.
ATGGCCCAGATCTTATCACAATTTCACCACTTCACGAACCTTCTTCATGCCTGATCAACAATCCACAATCCTTCGTGATATGATGGTCCATATATTTTCGTGAGTTGGAAGGTTAGAGAAATTCCTTCCTTTGACCTTTTAGTTAGCAAGATGATGATCTGTGACCACATGTCCTACCCAAAGATGGATGGTCCTCCTTCTTTCATGATTTTGTAAGACCGATTGACCTTGCACTTTAAAGAACGGGCATGTTATCTTGGATATAATGACAGTCAGACCCCGTGCTTGGATCTGATGCCCGAGATCTGTCCTCCATCTACGCGCTCGACCTATATGAATTCAGATCTGACGGTCATCAAGAATTCTCAATGGGATCCAATGATCACTATCACTTCTCCTCCTGAGCTTACACATCCTCCTGACTTGGAATAATTTATAAGTGTCAAAGGCCTCGACCTTTGATCCATCTAAGAACCTGAGTATGCTATCTCTCTTGAGCTTTGGCAATGAGTTAACCTCGTCCCTGGTGCACACCTACGCACTGCGTGCGACTCTCTGCTAATCCTCTTGAGCTTACGATGTTCCTATTTTTCCATCGTTGCACACTCTGATCTTGCCATCAATGACAAGCACACTCTTCCTATAAACATGCCAACAATGCGCCAATCCTCCTGAGCTTATGATGTTCCTGTTTTTCCATCACTGCATACTCTGATCTTGCCATCAATGACAAGCACACTCTGCCTGTAAACATGCCAATAATCTCCCCTTTTGGCATTGATGGTAACCCTGAACGACTGCGCTAATCTGTTTGGACCTCCAACTGTAGCATATAGTCCAGACCACTCCTTTTTTCCCCCTTTGACATCAATGTCAAAGAAAACATGCTCCCCCTGAGCTGTTGCAATATTTTTAGGAGGTATCAGATATTAAACCAACACAAACTCCCCCTGACAGGATGGACTCTCTTATTTGAGGCCTGCATAATATTTTTATCTAAACCAGAGTCTTCTCCTTTTGATTCTTTGACATGTTCATCTTCATCTTCAACTGTGTCCTATGTAGCAGCCTCAATATTGCTCACCTCTCTTACTGGGACTCCTTCATCAAACTTTTCTTGTCATAACTGGATGACTCCCCCTGTCACTGTTCTCTCTCTGCTTCTGATTGTTCTTCTCCTTTGTTTCTATAAATATTAGCTTTCCCTGACAAGGTCTTTCCTCTTGTTATCTCTACAGAATGTCATGTATATAATTTTATACATTAGAATGTTGTTGCTGCGAATGTTGTTGTCCTACTTGAACACTGCGCAATTGTAGCTTGTACTTTTTAAATAACCCTTGGATATCCCCATTGATCTTGGTTACTGAAATTTTATTTTTCTTACATGATGCATACAATACAAGGCTTTTATGACCATATTCAATCACAAGAAAAAACTGCTACAACCACTCCCATACCTGCTTTTCGTTTTCACAGACGAAGGACCTGTATCAGGTTTCTTAGGAGTATTGATTTCTTCCTTGTTGTATCCAATACCATATTTGTCATTTGGTGATCTCTGACTATCCAAGAGATTATCTAGGGTCATGGAGTTGTTTAATAACTTTCTTTGGGTGTTTGACTTCTCAACCTTCAAAACTTCAGCTTCCATCTTATGACATGATTCTTCTTCTACTTCTTCCATGGGATTGATGCTAACTGAACATTATTTTATTGTATCTGTGTCTTCTTCTTTACTTGCAGGGGAGGATTCAATATCAACATCATTAATTGTCCTTATGCTTTTATGCACCACTTGTCCTGAGTTTACATTTACCTTACACTCTTTGGACGTGAACACCTCTTCACTGTCTTTGTCACACTTTTGACTTGTACTGAGAAAATTATGTTTCACACCATCCACAAGCAGAACGTACTGAGCATCTCCTTTGTGATTACTCAAACTCACCATCCCTCTATCCTTGATTTTACCTAGTTCATCATTTTCAAGGATCACATTTCCTGTTTTGATTTTACTTATGGACAAAAGCTTATCCTTGTCTCCATTCATGTGCTTGGAACATCCACTATTTATATTCCTGGAGGCCTTTTGTTTTTGAGTTGAAAGTGCTAGACTGCATTTTTCACTATCTTTCCTTTTCTATGTGCTGGCCTTTCTATCTAAGAACTTTATCCTTGGATGTGCTTTGTAATTCTTCAGATGGTAGTTTGCAGCTTTGTGGCCAAAGTTGTGACAGTTATAGCATTCAATCTCATTGCTCAATAGGTCAAATTTATTGTTGCAGCGTTGTCTACTCATTGACTGTTTATTATTTTTTGACCTCCTCAGTTGCATGTCTCTAGACTTAATTTGGAAATTTGCAATCTGTGATGGTTTGTTACTTGACTGTATCATTCTTTGTTGTGGCAGATATTTATTCCTTGGAAATCTTAATTTCTCATGTCTAAGTTTTAAGGAACAATTTACAGCTTTGTGACCAAAATTAGAACAGTAGAAACAATATCCATAGAAAAATTCTTTGTACCTGGAAAATGGTTGTCTTCTTTGAGAAAATTGATTTTTTCCATGATGATGATTTCCTTGTTCTACAGATTCAGTTCTGGCACCTTTTTCTTTACTCCTCCTGGGCGGTTGATTATCTTCCTTTGTTTCTACAGGTTTGTTGTCGTCATTGGTTGTAGATTTGACAAACTTGATGAAGTCTTTATTGCTTGGGTGACCACTAGTTGATCCCTCTTCATAACCCAAACCTGTTTTCAACTTTGGATTCCTTTGCTGATTTAGAATGGTGGCTAATCCTTCTGAGGCTTTGATACTTGACATATTCTGATAATACAAGGCTTGAAACTTCTCCAACTCTTTCCTAGTTTTCACTACTTCTTATTCCAGATCTTTACATATTGCCTTCTTTTTTGATAACTGTTGTTTCAGAATCCCTCAATTTTCTTTGCCTCTTCTAATTCCACTTTTAGTAGGGAAAAGTCTTCATCAGGTCGTTTACTGTCTTTCTCAAACTGTATCAGCAATTGTTTTTTCTTTCTGTTCTTAATTCTGAGTTTGTCAATCTCTTCTAGTGCACTGATCAATTCTCCTTCCATATCAACCACAGCTTCTTCTTCATTAGCCTCACTTCCTATGCTTTTATTATCATAATCCTCTTTGTCCATAAGCATGAAGTCATTTAGTTTATTTCCAATAGAAGAGTCATTGTCTTCATCATCTGAAGGACCATCATCATTGTCTACACATAAACTTTTATTTCTATCAAATCTTTTGGATTTGTACTTCTCTTCACCTTCAGAGTTCTGGTCCTTCTTCTTGTGTGGACACTTATTTGAAAAGTGACCTATCTTACCTCAGTTAAAACATTTGAAGGGAATATTGCCTTGATATTTTCCTGATCCTTTCTTTAACCTTCTCACAAATTTTTCCTCAATATCATCTAAATCTGAATCAATATTCTCGTATGCTTTAAAAGATGCTTCTCTAGTAATGGATTTATCTTTGTCGATTCGCATTTCATATGCAGTTAGAGTTCCTAAGAGTTGATCAATGGATAGAGTTTTAAGATCATTTAGTTCTTCTATTGCAGAGACTTTTGGATTAAATTTATCAAGCAAAGATCTTAAAATCTTCTGAACTAAAATTGATTCGTCAATCTTCTCACCAAGACCCTTCATGGAATTCACAAGTTCTTCAACTCTTAAAAAATACTTGATAACTATTTCATATTCATTCATCTTTAGTTGTTCAAACTTCAACCTAAATGTTTGAAGTTTGGCATCTTTTACTTTCTCATTTCCTTCATAGCTGCTAATAAGTTTATCCCACATTTCTTTGGCAGTTTGAAGATGCATCACCTTTACAAAATCAACTTCTACAAGTCCATTCAAGATATCATTCATTCCCTTAGCATTAAATCTAAATTCTAACTTATCATCCTTGGAAGCTAGCAAAACAGGCTTTATGTATCCAGTCTCTACTACATCCCAAACATCAGCACCTAAGGCCATTAGGTATGTTCTCATTCTAACCTTCCAGAAGGAAAAATTTGTTCCATCAAACAAAGGATGCTTAGTGACTGAAGTCCCTTCATGACTTGTCATGTTTAAGCTTACAGATCTACCTTTAGATAAAAGGAACCTGCTTTGATACCAATTGTTGGACAACTGAGAGGGGGGGGGGTGAATCAATTGTTATCGTGCTTAAACAATTATGATTATTTTAAACTCTTTATAGAGCACTCAATGGCAATCAAAATAATGCAGATATGTAAGCAATAGAACATTCGACATCAGTCACACATATGAAATATATAGAGACATATATTTCTTGAGGAAACCCATAAAGGGTAAAAACTTCTACTTCTTGGTATGATAAGTAATTTTTGCATTCTGTACATTATCATACATATGAGCTCCAACTCATTGCGAGGCTACAACCTCTGTTTTTCAAGCTGCAACTTGCTGAAAGCACCAACTCTCTAGTTTCTCTAGCACCTACTAGAAGGAAGCATCGACTCCCTGGTTTCTCTAGCACCCACTAGAAGGAAGCACCAACTCCCTGGCTTCTCTAGCACCCACTAGAAGGAATCAACAACTCCCTAAGTGTTCCAGCACCAACTGGATGGAAGCACCAACTTCCAGTCACACAGGAAGCAACCTGTATAATAGAGAACAACAGTTCTCCCTTGCACCACCCTGCCACCCTGGCTTTTCTGACTACAACCAGATGGAAGATACAAGTCCCTGTGTTCAAGCACCCACTTGAACCGCTGAGGACACCATTCCTCCCTAACACCTCCCTACCACCCTGATTATAAATATTTTCTACTAAAACTTATTACAGTGATTCAATAGTTGTCATTGGCTTACCAAGCTTATCACTGTTATGCTATGCTGCTCTGCTCTCCTGTATCAGTGTCACTCTGCCTGCATCTTCTTGTGCTTTATGATCTTCTACTTTTCTCTACACGTGAACCTCAACCTTCTTTTACAGTCTCATCTATGCATCTCTGTTCTTTGTTTCTGTTGTGCTTTATGCTCTGCATCTTATTTTGATTCTATGAATTATGCCTCTTCTGTGTATTTCATCTCCTGCCCACAACATGCTATTTCCCCATGTGTAATTCCTCTCCACAATAGCCTCCATCTTTTATCTGTTCTACATATGTATACTATCTATGCCCCTTCTTCATCCTCCATGCACAATGCCTCTGCATGCTCTTTACCATGCCACAATTCTGCTCATCGGGTTGTTCACTGCCGCTCCACTTTTGCTCTGCTTTGCTCGCTCAAGCCTCAAAAAGAAAACTGCATCTCACTTCTGTCTTTTCCTCATATGCTACTCATCTCTAAGTTTTATCTCACACTACGCATACTGTTATTTTCCCTTTCTTAAAGTTTAACTCATTTTTCATTCAGAACAACAAACCACACATAGTCACTGCGTATTTCTTTTATCCACTACCTCTACGGTTACACCTCGAATCTTCTTGGACAAAAACGACTCAGCAACATAATCACCAACCATCCAAGAACCATGATTCAGTTCTTCTAACTGAATCATAACTGAACATTTAATCATGAATATCAACAATAGCCCTTCGATCAAATGCTCAAATAACCAACATCATTGGATTAAATCTGCAGGGTCTTGCGTTTACCCCATATGCCCACTGGCTGTGACCACGAGCCTAATCCAAATGCCTTTCACATTTTGCATTTAAACAATCCTATGATGAAGGATATAAACACTCCAATTCATGATCACTGAGACTCCGAGATGGAGCTTAGCACCACTAGTTTCTTCCCCTCACGTGACCACTGACGGTGACCACAGGCTGAGCCAAAAGGCGCTTCATATTTCGTGAACTTATGAACTTCATCGAGCCTGATCAACGGTCAAGATATCCAATGATCTGATGGTCCATATCTCATCGCGATCTCGCATATGGTGATTCCTGTGATGAAGGGTCTCGACACTCCAAGTCGCGATCCCCGAGACTTCGAGATGGAGCTTAGCACCGCTAGCTTCTTCCTCCATCTTCCGCAGATGTAACCAGTAGCTGTGACCACAACCTTATTCAAAAATGCATTTCGTATTTTCACATCTCAGGTATTTTTTGATGATTCCTCTCGACTCTCCATGTCATGAACTCCAAAATAGAGCTTGGCTTCTCTAGCTCTGCTCTCCAACTCTCGATAATGTGACCACGAGATATGACCACTCGCCAATCAAACGAGCACTTCTCTCCTTTGAATTTCCAGTTAGAGAGATGATGATCTTTCACCAAGTGTCCTCTGGATCCAACGATCCATGACTGTCCTCGATGGATGACCAGGATTCCTTTACAGTTTTGAAGAGTTGGATGACTCTTGGTCTAATCCACTTTGTAGCTTCACCATATCTAATATCTCTCGGTCCTTTGTAATTACTCCATATCTGATGGGCTAGATCTTATCACGATTTCACCACTTCACGAGCCTTCTTCATGCCTGATCAATGGTCCACAATCCTTGGTGATATGATGGTCAAAATCTTTTCATGAGTTGGAAGGTTAGAGAACTTCCTTCCTTTAACCTTTCAGTTAGCGAGATGATGATCTGTGACCACATGTCATGCCCGAAGATGGATAGTCCTCCTTCTTTCCAGATTTTGTAAGCTTGCTTCACCTTGCACTTTAAAGAATATGCAGGTTCTCCTGGATCCAACGACGGTCAGACCCCGTGCTCAGATATAATGCCCGAGATATTTCCTCCATCTGCGAGCTCGACTTATCTGAATTTAGATCTGATGGTCATTAGGAATTCTCAATGGGATCCAATGATCACTATCACTTCTCCTCTCAAGCTTACACATCCTCTTGACTTGGAATAATTTCTAAGTTTCAAAGGCCTCGACATTTGATCTGTCTAAGAACCTGAGTACGCTATCTCTCTTGAGCTTTGGCAATGAGTTAACCTCATCCCTGGTGCACACCTAGGCATTGCGTGTGACTTTGTGCTAATCCTCTTGAGCTTACAATTTTACTGTTTTTCCATCGCTGCAAACTCTGATCTTGCCATCAATGACAAGCACACTCTACCTGTAAACATGCCAACAATGCGCTAATCCTCTTGAGCTTATGATGTTCCTATTTTTCCATCACCGCACACTCTGATCTTGCCATCAATGACAAGCACACTCTTCCTGTAAACATGAAAACAGAAGCAAGTGGGGAAATTCGAGACCCCCGAAGCACGAAGTCCTGAAGTGGATCTAGACCGTTGATCATGAAAGAGGATGAGGAATGTTGATCCGGTCCTAGATGAAAGTTATGAAGTCCCAAATCTCTAGACAAGCTCTTTTTCAGCTAAGCGTAGGGTCATGGCCATGGTCATATGAAAAATTGGGAGCTGAGGGAAGGAGGGATAAGGGACGAATTGGTTGTCTTCGAGACAGAAAGGTGATAAGAAAGGATTTAGTCGTGGTTTCTAGTTGTGGTCACCTGGGAAGGTGGTTTGAAGGAAGCGCCTGCACAGGATGAGATTCTGTGTCGGCCAAGGATAACAAGACACTATTATTTTCGGAGAATGGGGATATGATCTCCATGAAATAAAATAAAATAATAAAGAGACTTGTAGCATGGTTTGGCAATTTTCTTTATCATATGCATAATTCTAACAAAATGGTCGCTTCCACATTTTTCAAAATTAAGGGGCTTAAGCACATCAACTCAAGATGTGTATTGAGGAAATGGAAGAAGGCGAGGGAGCCTCCAGTCATGATAAGGAGGCCGAAGTCCAGAATACCAGAGTTGGTAATGCAAAGACATATTCCAATGGACGTAAGGGAAAAGGAGAACAGGAAACATTAATGGAAACGGTAAGAAGCCTGAAGATGGAAGTACAGAGATACAAATACAACACGATACTGATGAGAGAGAAAAGTCAGATAAATGATCGAGTGTTGCAGAGCTTAAATCAGTTGCAGAGACAAATGAAGAAGGATCAAAATCAATACAAGAGGAAGAAGGCAGGTGCTATGAAAGAAGGAATGATTGTGGAAGAGCTGGTTATTCCGGATGTGCTAGCAGAGCTCATGGAAACCAATCACCTCCTTACTCAAAAATAAATTTGTATGCATCAAAAGATCCCATAAGCATTCCAGAGGTGTCTCTTGTCAGATACCAAAGAGGGAAACAAGAGATAGATAGTTTTCAAGAAGAGTCGAGAAAGCTCAAGCCACCTTCCTTCGATGGTGAAAGAGAAAGGGAAGATGATGTCAAAGCATGGTTGCTTGGGCTCAGGAGATATTTTCAGTTTCATAACTATTCATCAAACATGGAAGCCAGGATTGCCACCTACCATTTACAAGGGAAAGCTACAATGTGGTGGGACTAATTGAAGCAAGTGGAACATGTTAATGAAAGTAGGATAACTTGGAAGCAGTTCAATAAGTACTTTCAGAAGGAGTACCTCTCAGAGCATTTCTATGACAAGAAAATGCAGGAGTTCTTTGAACTCAGGTTGGGAAGCATGACTATGACAGAGTATGAAAAGAATTTCTTAGTATTGTTAAAGTATGTCAGGTTCATTGGTGATGAGAAAGTGAAAATGCAAATATTTCTAAGTGGACTTCCAACCTTTTATAAGGAAAATATCAAATATGATGAGCCCAAGATCTTGATTGAAGCTATCAAGAAGGATAAATACCTATATGAGAAAGGCTAGGGAAGATAATCCCTGAAGAAATATTGGAAGGACAAGAAGAATGTGAAGTCCGATCAGAGGAGGAAAGGATTCAAACCTCCCTTCAATAGGAATGATCCTAATATAAATCATCAAGATCAGTATGCTAAGAAGGATTTCAAGAAAGAATATTCCTTGGGAAAAAGGGGAAGACCACCAATCCAATGCTGGGGATGCAAGGAATATCACATGTACAAGGATTTCCCACACAGAAAGGACATAATGAATACTGTGCACAACATCCAAGAGGATACAACAGTTGAACATATGGGAAGAATCTATGCAACTTTAGATGATTGAAAAGCAGAGTACCAGTCCAATATGATCGAGGTGGAAGGTAAGATCATAAATCAACCTGTTGCTATTTTGATTGATTCAAGAGAAATTCATTGCTACATTGATCCTAAGATAGTGGATAGATTACCTTTGGAGAAAAGTAAACTTGGAAAATCAAGTTTGGTTCAGTTAGCCACTGGGACCAAAAGAAGAATCCATGATATGGTCAGAAGTTGTTCCATAAGTCTTAATCATGTAAATAGTAGTATTGATCTAAATATCATACCATTGGGGTCTTATGATATTCTAATTGGAATGGATTGGTTGGACAAGCATCATGTTGTCCTAGATTGTCATAACAAGACATTTACATGTCTTGATGGAAATGGAAAATAGAGCACTGTGAAAGGAGTTCGAAGACCCATGTCTATAAGGGAGATTTTAGCCTTACAGCTAAAAATATGTTTTAGGAAGGTATGTCAATTGTATGTAGCTCATGTGGAAGATCCAGATAATACAAAGGGGCCAAGCCTCAAGGATTTCTCAGTACTACAGGAATTTGAATATGTATTCCAAGAAATACCTAGGTTGCCACCAAGATGGGAGATAGATTTCTCAATTGATTTAGTGCCAGGAGTTGCCCCAGTGTCAAAAACACCTTACAAAATGAGCAGACCAGAGTTAAAAGAATTACAAATTTAGTTGGAATAATTGTTGAAGAAAGGGTACATATGTCCAAGTGTTTCACCTTGCGGAGCACCGGTACTTTTTGTCAAAAAGAAGGATGGAACCTTGAGGCTGTGTACTGACTTCCGACAACTGAACAAGTACACTATAAAGAACAAGTATTCTCTACCCCGAATTGATGACCTCTTTGATTAGCTAAGAGGAGAAAAGATATGCTCAAATATCGACCTAAGGGAAGGATACCATCATGTAAGAATCAAAGAAGAAGATATTCATAAGACAACCTTTAGGACCAGGTATGGGCATTATGAATTTGTAGTGGTGCGTTTTGTACTGACCAATGCACCATCTATATTCATGTTCTTAATGAATGGCATATTCATAAAGTATTTGGATACATTTTTCATAGTATTCCTGGATGACATAGTTATCTATTCTAAGTCTGAAAAGGAGCATGAACATCACTTAATACTGGTGTTGTAAGTACTGAGAGAACATCAGTTGTATGCCAAGTTGAATAAGTTTTCTTTTTATCAAAAGAAGATCCATTACTTGGGAAAAATTATTTCGGAGCAGGGCATAGCATTAGATCTAGAGAAGATCGAAGCCATTAGAGGATGGCCAACATGCAAAAATGTGTCAGACATCAGATCTTCTATTGGATTAGTTGGCTACTACAAAAGGTTCATAGTAGGGTTCTCTAAGATTTCTCATCCCATCACTTCTTTGAAAAAGAAGGGAACTAAATTTGAATGGACACTCAAGTGTGAAAATAATTTTAATCTGTTGAAGGAATTACTTACTAGTATGCATGTGTTAAATATTGTTGACCCAAATGAAAGTTTTGTGGTATGTACAGACGCATGTAAGGAAGGACTTGGGGGAGTCCTCACACAAAATGGACATGTCATTGGATATGAGTCCAGAAATCATAAGGAACATGAGAGGAACTATGCCACCCACGACTTCGAACTTGTTGACATTGTCCATGCCTTGAGGATGTGGAGGCATTATCTCCTGGGGAAGAAATTCGAATTAAGGACAAACCACATTGTCCTGAAGTATATTTTTGAACAACCGACCTTGAATGCCAGGAAAACAAGATGGCTGGAATTTCTAAGCGAATATGACTTCGATATCAATCATATCAAAGGAAAGGAAAATAAAGTTTCCGAAGCACTTAGTAGAAGAGTGCATCTCATGCATGCTACTGTTGTCAGTATGCATCAGTCAGACTTGAAGATAATTTTTTTATATGTTCTTGTTACAAAACAACATTACCTACAGGTAAAGGAAAACTTGTAGCAAGGATATGTAGAACAGAAAATAAATGAGTATGAGATAAAGGAAGACAAACTATTCATGCATAAAAATAGAATCTATGTTCCTAGTTCTAGAGAACTGAGGAATTCGGTACTGAATGAAATGCATGATGTTCCTTATGATGGACATCTCGGTTACCAAAAAACAATTACAGCAATAAGAAGTGAGTTCTTTTGGCTAGGACTGAAGAAGGATGTTGTTGATTACATCGCTCGATGTATGGAATATTAGAAGGTGACGGCTGAGCATAGGCACCCAGTGGGTTTGCTTCATCCATTGCCAATCCTAGAGAAGAAATGGGAAGTGATCACCATGGATTTCATCACAGGATTACCCGAAACGAATAAGAAACATGATTCAATCATGGTGGTGGTTGACAAATTAACAAAGGATTCTCATTTTGTGCCTGTGAAGACAACGCATACAAAGGCTAATATTGCAGAAATTTTCATGAAGGAAATTGCTAGGTTACATGGGATACCTAGGAAAATTGTCTCGGATAGAGATACAAAGTTTACCTCCAATTTCTAGAGGGGATTCTTTAAAGGATTTGGCACAAATCTAAACTTTAGCACAACATATCATCCCCAGACATATGGGAAAATAGAGAGAGTCAATCCAATAATTGAAGATATGTTGAGAATGTATGTGATAGATAATCCATCTAAGTGGGAAGATTACTTACACTTGGTTGAGTTTGCATATAATAATTGGTATCAACCTTCATTGAGAATGAGCCCATTTGAAGCCTTGTATGGTAGGAAATCAGATACTCCGGTAAGTTGGGACAACCCAGCAGATAGAGTGGTACTTGGGCCAGAGTTGCTCAAGGACATGGAAGACCAGGTGGTTAAGATCAAGCATAATTTAAAGGCAGCTCAAGATAGACATAAAGTTTATGCAGACAAGAACATGATAGCTAGATAATTTAAAGTAAGGAAGAATGTACTTTTGAAAGTGAAGCCCAAGAAAATCTCTTTGAAATTGGGTAGTTGTATAAAGCTAGCAGCCAGATTCTATGGTCCATTTGAAATATTGGACAGAATAGGTCCATTTGCATACATGCTTACATTGCCTGCTTCCATGAATGTGCATAATGTATTTCATGAATCTTTACTAAATAAATATGTACATGACCCTAACCATGGTATTGATTGGCATCTGATTCAGGTAGAGACAGAAGGAGATTTTTAGGTTCAACAAGTGCGGGTACTAGACATAAAAGTCAAAAAGCTCTGGAATCGAGTTATAGAGATGGTAAAAGTTCAGTGGACTTGCTACGGTCCTGAAGATGCTACATGGGAGCATGAAGATTCCATGCGCGTAGAGTACCTTCATATTTTTGAATAAATTTGAGATTTTGATCTCTATTTTTGTATATGCACTGAGGACAGTGCCAAAATAAGGGGGAGGGGATGTAACACCCCAGGTTTTGAACCCCCATTTTAAATAATGTATTGTTACATTGTTGAGAGGCTAGAGTGCCAAAACAATTATTAAAAGGCTAGTGTGCCCAAGACATGTAATGTTTTTATCATTATTAATAATAAATACATGGTTGGCTGCTGGACAGACAAGGACTAGAGTTATAGGGGGATATGATTCCATGAGAGAGGGGGATTGAGGGGCTAAGTGTTTATTTCCTATGTTAATTTGCAAGATACCAGATATAATAAATATGCAAAACAGAAATAAAATGCTAGAAATGGCAGAATAACAGTAATATATCCAGCATAATCTCCACAATAACACAGAAATGATATAAGAACAACAACATAAATAGCACTTTAATTTGGAAAGAAATGCTCGCAGGCCTCTTTGAGGGGGAAACCTCCAATTGCGCAACACTCTGTTACAATAATTTCCAAGATAGGGTTTTCATACCCTCGACCCTTATTTATACTAAATATGTCTATCAAGAGAAGTATCTAGAGGAAGATCCTTCTAGAATCAGAAGCTTCTATTAGGTCTTCTTACATCCGCCTTATTCTATTTTATTGAAAGGCCTTATTAATATTGACCTTTATTACATCCGAATATATTAATCTACCTATGTGTGAGTTAGAACCCTAACATGTCTTCCCCCTTAAAAACAACCTTGTCCTCAAGGCTTGAGATGAGGAAACTGTTGCAGAATGGTAGTTGGTTCCCAAGTGGCATCTTCTGGATTCGTATCTTTCCATTCGACTAGAACTTCCTTGATATTTCTCTGATGTAGGAGATGCTCACACTGATCCAAAAATGCTTCTGGTTGTAGCCAAATGGATCCTTCTTCAGCTAACTCGGGAAGGTTGGTTTGAATTTGGCACCTAGTTCCAATCACCTTCTTTAAGCATGAAACATGGAAAATTGGATGTAGCTTCGACTAACTGGGCATAAGTAACTGATATGCGACTTGTCCCACACACTTGAGAACTGTATAAGGACCATAAAATTTGGGCGCTAGCTTCTGACAATGCTCGGCCTTGAGGGAAGTTTGCTTGTATGGTTGCAGTTGCAGAAACACCTGATCCCCTTCTTCAAATTGACGTTCAGAGCGACCTTGATCTGCTTGTTGCTTCATGTGATTTTGTGCCATGACCAAGTTCTCTTTAAGGGTATGAAGAATATCCTCTCGAACTGTAAGTGTTTGGTCAACCGCCTGGACATTCGAGGTACCTAGTAAGTATGAGAGAACTGAAGGTGGCTTCTGTCCATATACCGCTTCGAAAGGAGTCATGCGAGTAGTTGTATGGTAGGAAGTGTTGTACCACCATTCGGCTTGGGCTAGCCATTGAGCCCAACTGATGTTGTTTTCTAGAAGCAAAACACCTCAGATATGTTTCCAAACACTTGTTGACAACTTCCATTTGACCATCAGTCTAGGGATGATAAGCTGTGCTGAGATGCAATTGGGTGCCCTGGAGCTTAAAAAATTCTTGCCAAAAATTGCTTGTGAAAGTTGGGTTGTGATTAGAAACAATAGAGTGCGGCATGCCATGAAGCTTGAAGCCCTGATCCATGAAAATTTGAGCCACCGTGGATGTAGTAAATGGGTGTTGAAGAGCGCAGAAATGAGAATACTTGGAAAGGCAATCCACAACCACCATTATGACTGTTTTATTCCCTGATTTGGGTAAGCTAGTAATAAAGTCCATAGAGATATCCTTCCAAATAGACGGTGGAATCAGAAGCGGTTGTAGTGTGCCCAGAGATTTGACTGTTTATCCCTTTTTGCATTGACACAGCTCACATTCAGCTACAAAATTACAGATGTCTTGTTTCATACCATCCCAAAAAAAAGAACATTTGACTCTGTCATATGTTTTGGTGAACCCCGGGTGCCCCACTGTGGGTGTAGCATGAAGCTCGTAAAGTACCGTGGATTTAATCTTTGATTGTTTACTTAAATACAAATGGCCTTTGTATCAAAGCTCATCCTGGAGCCAAGAGTACCCTGGGGGAGCCAGAGCCTTGGTCTACAATTGTTGGATCAGATGCAAACGTTTGGGATCTTGAAGCCATTCCTGGTGCACATCTTGGAGCCAATCGAGTACAATGAAGGATAGAGAAAAAAGGGATCCTTCTTCTTCATATTTTTGGGACAGTGCATCCACCACTACATTGTCTTTTCCCTTCTTGTAAATGATCTCATAATCATAACCAAAGAGCTTAGTCACCCATTTTTGTTGCTCCTGGGAGGAAATGCATTGTTCCAGAAATTACTTGAGGCTTTGATGGTTAGTCTTGATTTGGAAGCGTTCCCCCAAGACATAAGGGTGCCACAGCTCAATGGCATGTAGAATAGCCAACATTTCCTTTTCATAAATGGGTTTTCCCAGATTCCTTTCAAACAATTGTTTGTTGGTTAAGGCCAAAGGTTGACCCTCTTGCATAAAGACAACGTCGATTCCTTTCCCTGAGGCATCACATTCCAACACAAAGGTCTTTGTGAAGTCGGGAAGGGCCAGAACCGAAGTGGTGCACATGGCCATCTTCAAGGTTTGAAAAGCTTGAGAAGCGACTGGAGTCCAAGTGAAAGAGTTCTTTTTGAGGAGAGAAGTGAGAGGTGTTGTAGTCTTTCCGTAGTTCTTAACAAACTTGCGATAATACCCTGTTAAGCCCAGAAATCCACGCAAGATTTTGAGAGTCTTTGGGTGCGGCCAATATTGCATAGCTTCAATCTTTTTAGGATCCACCCTGATGCCATCCTTGCCAACCAGATGACCCATGTATTCTACTTCTGATGCACCAAAAGAAAATTTAGATTGTTTAAGGAAAAATTGGTGCTAGGAGAGGAGATGGAGAACTTGATCCACATGAGTAAGATGGTCGGTCCATGTTTTTCTATAGATGGGGATATCATCAAAGAAAAATAAGACAAAATGACGGATAAAGGGATGAAAGACATGATTCATGATTCTTTGGAAGGTGGAGGGGGCATTACACAAGACAAAGGGCATGACCAAAAACTCATAGTGGTCCTCATGAGTGCGAAAGGTCATCTTGGGAATGTCTGCCTCTTTCATATGTATCTGGTGATAGCCCGAGTGAAGATCAAGTTTAGTAAAGAATTGGGTGCCACTCAATTCATCCGGGAGGTCATCAATGATAGGAATGGGAAATTTGTCTTTAATGGTCAGTTTGTTGAGGGCACGGAAGTTAGGAAACATTCTCCAAGAACCTTCTTTCTTCAGGACCATGACTACAGGAGAAGAGTAAGGTCTCGTACTAGGGAAGATAATGCCTGCATTAAGGAGTTCCTGGACCATTTTCTCAATTTCAATTTTTTGTGAGAAGGGGTGGAGATATGGATAGATATTGGGAGGAAGGCTTCTAGGTACAAGGGGAATTGAATGATCATAAACACCGCAGGAAGGAGGGAGGCCTTGGGGAGTGGAAAATATCATTTGATGTTTATAAAGAAGAGCTTGGAGGTCATGCGGTACCGAGGGTGTTTATGTTGCTTGAATGGCATGGAGTTGTGCAATGACACTAGAATGACCTTTTTTGAGAAGCTTTTCCATGCGATGGGAACTAATGACCTCAGGTGAACCAACAGTGATGCCTTGTAATTTATATTTGTGGCCTTCCTGGTCGAATTGCATGGTTAATGCCTTAAAATCCATGAGAATGGGACCTAAAGTTCTTAGCCAGTCTACACCCAACACAATGTCACATCCACCCATGTCGATAGCAAACATATGGGATTTTAGGTGGTAGTCACCGATTTGGAGATGCACATTTTCACAGCACCCTCCACATTTCATGGAACTACCATTGGCAATCATGATTTGGAAATTGTTGACAACATGGATGTAGTAATGATCTTCTTGGGCAATGCAATGATGAATAAAATTATGGGTGCTTCCACTATCAACCAAAATGATGACCTTCTGATGCTTGATGTAGCCGATTAACTTGAGGGTTTGGGGAGCGGAAAATATAGTGAGAGCATTGAGGGAAATGACGAGTTCTACTTCGGGAGGGTCTAAGGGAGGGGTTATGTTAATGATTTCACATGACTCAGACACAAGGGGAGTTTCAACATCCTCTTCTGAAATGTCCTCAGAGATGGCCATAAAAAGATTTTGTTCCTTACACTTGTGGCCTGAGAAATATTTGTCATCACAATTATAACAAAGGCCTTTGAGTTGGCGTTCAACCATTTTAGCCCTGGTCAATTTTTGGATTTTTAATGGGACAGAGGGAGTAGTGGGAGTGACGGGTTTAGGACGAGGGATAAAGGAGGGTTTTCGGTTTTGAGATGATACAACCTGTTGTGCTTCTTTACCTCTTTTAGTAGCCTCCACCCAAGTCGAGGGTCAAGCCATGAGGACATGGGCCCGAATCGCCTCCTTGAGGCCACTAATAAAACACTCTCGAAAGAAAGCATCAGTCATGCCCTCTATTCGAAAAGCCAGGCATTCAAAGGTAGCTATGAAGTCTATTACTGTTCTGGATTGTTTCAAATTTGTCAAATGGCCCAAATGGTTGGTGTCTGTGTCAAAGAATTCATAAAGCTTAGTCACAAATTGGGTCCAAGCAATATACCCTTGACAGGAAGTTTTTCTCCATTGCCACCATTGCCAACGTTCTTGATCTAGATGGAGAACACCATACCAGAGTTTGTCCAAGTCATCTGTAATGCCATACAAAGAGAAATAATGTTCCATTTGGGTTACCCAACTAGTGGGGTCCGAGCCATCAAATTTTGTCACGTCCACCCGTGAAAGGAGTATGTCACATTGAAAGTGATGGGACTGAAAGGTATGGGAATGGGAGGAAGTTTCACCTTCATTCTTTGGAGGTGCTTCAGAGAAATGGTCACCTGTAGGGATCTTCAGTTTGGCGCAGAGTGATGCAAAGAAAGATTCAAGCTAGGTGGTTAGTTCTTGTTTGAATTCCTCCATTGAGGACTGCATGGTTGTATTTATGGTAGCATTGATGGACGAATCGATGGAGGAAACATTAGCACTGAGTTGTTTCACTTCTTTTTGGGTTTCTAGGAAGCCAGATTGCATGGTGTTGAAACGAGCTTCCATGTCTTGGCTATGAGTATGGTCCATGAGGATGGGTGAATTGAAAAGGGGCGGGCAAGGTCAATTTTTTTTTTCGAAAAATGATATGGATGAATGTGATAAGGGAGGAGAGATGAATCCAATGGAATAGGTTTCAAATAATGGTGAAAAAATTTCCAGACTTTTTTTTTTTATTTTTTTTACACCTACGGATTTATACTTCGGTCTGAAGAATATTGCAGTGATGAAATCCCCAAATGCTTAACCAGAAAGATATGTGTATTTACTTGGCAACTCGAACACAGTTGCGTGACAATAGATATGGTATGTTTCTAATTTGTTTATGTTTATGTCCCCCAAGGGTTAGGTATTCAAGGGTTCTACAGACAAGGATTTTCCCTGTGCTATATCTCTTTGATATATGTGCGGGGTCCAATAGTAGTACTCGGCCCAATATCTCAAGGCACTAACTAAGGAGGATAGACCGTACCCTTATCCGTACTACCCGACTACCCAGGTACTAGAGAGTATCTTCCTGAGTGTTGTTCTCGGTGACACTATAGCAGTCCGACGACCGATAGGTTTATCTAAAGAGGGCTTCAGGAAATTTAGGTCAATCCGTACACATATGTTTTCTGATGCACTACCACTCAAAGGGGTACCAACAGGGGTTACAAGGGTGGCCAACATATGTGCGCTTAAGAACCACTTGTATTTCTTGTGTGTATGAATCCCTCAACCACAGGTTTATGCGTGTAACGACATATCTCTGTGGTTTAAAGATGCCATAATACGTCTCTACCCTGGAAAAAAAATCCCACAATTTATGCCAAGGAAAGTGCTCTGATACCACTTGCAAGATACCAGATATAATAAATATGTAGAACAGAAATAAAATGCTAGAAATGGTAGAATAACAGTAATATATCCAGCATAATCTCCACAATAACACAAAAATGATATAAGAAAAACAACAGAAATAACACTTTGATTCATAAAGCAATGTTCACAGGCCTCTTCGAGGGGGCAACCTCCAATCGAGCAACGCTCTGTTACAATAATCTCCAAGCTAGGGTTTTCATACCCTCGACCCTTATTTATACTAAATATGTCTATCAAGAGAAGCATCTAGAGGAAGATCCTTCTAGAAGCGAAAGCTTCTATTAGGTCTTCTTACATCTGCCATATTCTATTTTATTGAAAGGACTTATTAATATTGACCTTTATTACATCCGAATATATTAATCTACCTATGTGCGGTTTAGGACCCTAACATAATTACCCTTTTTAACTAAGGGAGGGGATCGGTTATGTGAGATTCTTGGGGAAGGCCAGGAGGTTCTTGATTTCCCCACAAAGTTACTTAAACTTGCCTCTGGTCTGAGGGGGGGGTTGGTCATTGGCTCGTTCACTCCTTCACTTCTGCATTTGCACCATTCTATCCCTCACACACTTTCATGCATGCACCTCCATGCACCCACTTACCCGTTCATTGATCCATCTGTCATCCACGTCTTGGCTAGGGAAAGAGAGCCAAACTGCCAAAGAATTAGCCATGGGATAGTTTGTTGTAGTGGTCACTGGAGTGATCCAACCATGACTTGAGGCCTACATGTCTAAGATGCGTTGGCCTGTTTCTAGCATTTCTCACAGCTATGAGTCTGAAGAGTTCCAACATCAAGATTCTAGACTAGTTGCGCTAGAGCCCAAATTAAGGAGAAGGACTATCTAAGGGACTCAGTGAAAGAGAAGGGTGGAGGAATGTTCTCTCAGGTGGTATAATATGGGTAGAAGAGAGCTGGGTACTTGGATTGCTATGAGAGCTTGGGTGTTGACTGGTTTGGGAAGTCAAGTAACACTCTGGAACCGTCCTTATGGATTCATAGCCCCGGCTCGAGGGTGACGCTACTACTGAGATTTGGAACAATAGTGTCTATGGTTGGGTGGAACGTCCTTGGTCTACAGAGTTAGTTGGTTTCATCTTTCATAAAGGTAAGTGCTCTCTGTTATGGTATCATTTGCATGTATATGAAAATATTTCCATTGTGTATATTTAATTATCATTTAATTGAATCTTTAGACTATGCATGCTTGTTGGATATTGTTGTGCATGTCGTTAAAGTCTTTTCTTTTAAGAATCCTTAAATTTTAAAATCTATCTATAAGAGAAATAAGTCCAAGGGTGGGCTTGAAGGTAGCATGCCCTCGCCTATGGGTGGATGGGTATGTTACATATATCTTTACCTGGATATCAAATTGACATGACCACCTAACCATTTGAATATTTGTATTCACCCTGGCCTCAAAATCTATAATAGTAAGCATAGATAAGCCCATTGAAAGGTTGTACTAGACATGTTTACAGAATTAGTGATGGAGTGGATTAATGATAGAATTATACTTGACCATCTTCTACATTCCATAACATCCTTGACAGGGTCAAATGCGGCCCTTTCCATTTACAGGGACAAGCCCGAATCATTTAATGACCAAATAATTCACTATTTAATACTTGTCCATGTGAATTTTGCAAATAAATATTTTATTGTATTTAATATCAAGAGAACAATACGTATAGTAGAAAAAATTGTTAACTCATGCCAACTGATATAATAACAACAAATACATTCATTGTAATTGATCACAGACCTATTAAATCTATTACGATGGAGGTAAAACTCAACAAACACAAACTAATATATACTTTATTGTTGGCCTGTAATACCCTTGTTGTAGGTGTCCAAGAATATGAAACAAGAAATGTGTTGGAATGGTCCCTTTTTAGACATCCTATAAACACACTTGGGAGGCCTGTGTACAAACAATGATATCTAAACTGATACACAATTATAATTTATTTCATTCATCAATAATCTCAAACAATTTGCATACAATCTTTATATATCATTATATAGTTGTTATAATGGCCAAGAGGGAGGTTATATGTGTGTTTTTTTCAATGTATAACATGAGAAATATCCTCCCAACAACTCTTTAGTCTGAAATAACAATTGTTGTTAATCCAACCAAAATATTAACCCAACCTCCTTGTCTTTTAGATCTAGAGTTGAAATGATGAATTTGTGGTTGAGAAAAGAAGGTTACCTATGCCAAACCCACAGTCCGTTGATAAGAGAGGGATGACCCTCACAAACCCATGAGATGTTGATAATTGAGAGGTACAACCCGCTGATAGGTGGTTCAACGCCCTTCTTTAACCCCCATAACTTGCAAATTCAGGCCTATCCTTGTACATGGACATGGTCGAATATGTCCCTGTCCATGTAGAGGGACATGCCCAAACCTCCTATAAATTAATATTTTATTAACACAAGAAGATGCAGACATAATAGAGTAAAAACACAAACACAACAACACCTAGACCATATAATATAGAGAAGTAGAGGTATCATATGTTTATCGTATGGGATGACATGTCTGAATTCGGGCATGTCCATGTACAGGGACATGCTCGTATTCGAGCCTGCCCCTGTACATGGATAGTGAAATTTTTGGCCCTGTCCATGTACAGGGACAGACCCGAACCTCCTATAAATTAATTATTTATGAACATAATAGGATGCAGACACAATAGAGTAAAATAAAAGACACAACAACACCTAGACCATATTAGACACAAACAAGTAGAGGTATAATATGTTTATCAGATGG
The DNA here is from genome assembly GCA_009831015.1 of Picea engelmannii. Taxonomy (NCBI): domain Eukaryota; kingdom Viridiplantae; phylum Streptophyta; class Pinopsida; order Pinales; family Pinaceae; genus Picea; species Picea engelmannii. The sequence goes on along the minus strand of ML777038.1, from coordinate 358,963 downwards.
TATGATAGGGTCGAATTTGGACCTATCTATGTACAGGGACGGCTTGAATCTGAGCTTGTCCATGTACATGGATTGGGCCATATTTGGCCTTTTCCATGTACAGGGACATGCTCAAATTTGGGTCTGTCCCTATACATGGACAGGGTCAAATATGGCCTTATCCATGTACAAGGACCAGCCTGAATTCAGGCTTGTCCCTGTACATGGATAGGGCCAAATATTTCCCTCTCCATGTACAAAGACAAGCCTAAATTATGGCCTATCCTTGTACATGAACAAGGCCAAATATGGCTATAAAAAATAGTTATAGCTTAGTATGTGTTTAGGTAGTTTCTCTCGCTCCTCCTATAACACCAGTTTATGGATCCTTCATATAAATATAGTTGCATGCAATTAATGCCTACTAATTCAACTTAGGGATTATGGTTTACCAAATTGTGTTTTTTTATATGAAATGAATAGTTTTCATAGCACCACATAAGAATGAGTACAAAAAAAGAGAAAAATTAAAACAATAAGGACAATCATATTGCTAATTAAATTTCATCTATATCACTCATTAAATGGCATGCATAACCATACTAAACGTTTGGATTAAAGAACATCAGATGTATATATTAAATAACATCCATAGAAGAACATGATCACTCGGAGGATGGGCCACCTGGGCGGAGATGGGGAGGCAGATGGATGACACTCGGCAGCAAGGGAGAGGTGAAAAGGAGGGTGTCACGACGGGCAAAGGGCCCACACGAGGTTAAAGGCAGGGCAACTGAGAAAGTTGAGGCCGCGCCTGAGCCGTTGATCCGGGCTCCCCGATCATAGCCGTTGGAAAGCTGCATCCATGATTCCGGACCCCCCGCCTCCGCTTAAAGGTAGAAAGGCGGGGGGGGTCCGGAATGGTCTTCATCGTCGTTGATACGGGCGTGCTCATCTGGACCGTTGGAGAGGTGTGCCCCCGATTCCGGACCCCCCCCCCCTGCTTAAAGGTCGGAAAGTAAGGGGGGTCCGGAATCCAATATGTGTCGTCGATCTGGGCACGTAAATCTGGACCGCCCGGACTTGCTTGTTGCTTACCGCGAACGCATTGTCGCCCAAAACTTTGGACAAGTGGGTTTTTTACCCCTTCTTTTGCATTCTACCCCCCTATACAAAAAATATCGCTAACATTTGGCTCCATGGGGGATAGAGTCATCCCTGGGATGCTCTAAGAACTCTTTTGTAGACTTAGTGCCTTTGCTGTTGGGCTATGGAGTCATTTATTAGTCCGAAAAACAGAACATAGAAACAATATGTACAAAAACAAAACAAAACAAAAAGAGCCGACTGCGGCTCACAGAATTTTTTTTTTCAAGAAATGCCCATTGGCTGGGCTGCTAAAAACTTCATTGCCTTCCAGATCCTGCATTCTGTAAGTGTTGTTTGAAAATACTTCAAGGATCTTGAAAGGCCCAATCCAGAGGGCATCAAATTTACTGTGTTTTCCCTTCTCCTGCCTGGGTGCATCCCATTTGAGCACTAGATCACCCTGCTCAAATTCCTTCTTCTTTCTATTTCTATCAAAATCCTGCTTGATCTTCTGCTGACGATCGTAGGCTCTGTCCCTGACTTGTTCTCTGATCTGCTGCACTTCCACCATCTGATGAATCCTTCTGAGTACATGATTAGGCTCTCCTTCAAGGACCTGGAGGAAGCTTGCCACAGGTAAG
>ML777038.1:301991-348283 GCA_009831015.1 Picea engelmannii | reverse complement strand
TTTCTTATGTTAAATTATGTCAAGTTAAATATTGTAATTACTTTCAAATGTGTGTGTAGAAAATGAGTTTAATGTGAGGAAGGACAATGAAATAGAGAGTGGGTATCATGAAGATTGTAATGTTGATGCAGAGGGAGAAGGTGGATTTAGAAGGTGTTATCAAGAAACAAAAGATTACACGCCTATATCCACCTATCCTTCAGATGTTGGTGATGAGCTTCCATGGGAAGAGATTACTGAAGCAATGACCCTTGAGCGACACTCAGGTGTTAAAAATATGTGGAGAGTAAACAAATATTGGATAGTGTTTTGCATTCATTTCAAAACTTAATGAATGCATATCAAAATATGGGGCCAACCACTGACAATTTTATCGATTTGATGAGGAGGTGAAAGTTAGAGGTGATGGGCCCTCATAAATGAGACATAGTAATAAATAAAGTTTCAAAAGAAAATGCAATTTCTATGTTCAATTTCAAACATGGTCCAAAGCGAAAGATGTTGAAGGTGCAATATTTTAAGCACCCCAACATAGCAGGACATCTGTATAATAGATTTTTGGCAGCATATGAGAAATTGTTGTGGAATGATGAGGTTCCACATTATTTTTTTAGACACATTTATGCAGGGTTTTTTGATGGACATGCACTATGATTATAATATTCTATCGTTCGATTATTATGGGGCTGGTGAAGGATGGACATATGATAAAAAATGGGCATATAGAAATGAAACATTGTAGAGGCCTTCATGACCTTTAGTATCTCACCCAACATGGGGATTTGGTTCACATTCAGAGTTGTGAGCTTAATTAGAGGTTGGAAAAGAGGCTAGGAATGCAATTGGAGAAAAATTGGAATCGTTTTTTATGGTATTGATGTTTGTTTGAATCGTCAGTGAGGGGAAGCCAATTCCCATGCTATTTTTGTTTATAAAATAGATGAGGAGTTATATACCATGTCAGTAGAAGATCTTAAGGAGTATCCAAATTTTTTTCATAATGTTTGGAAGGAGGTCATTTAGAATGATGAACCGAACAACAGATTGGTATGTGTTCTAGTTAGTAAATTTTTGAAACATTTGAGGATTGTTTACTTCTAATTCTAGATCTAGATACATATCATTGTATCTATATAAATAATCGAGTTGTTATTGTCATTAATTTTAGTTTGGAGATATGTTAAATGAATCTCCAGTAAATAGGGGACTTAATTCCACAAGTTTAAATTTGGATGGGTTGAATCAGGTATGTGTTTTCTAATATCCACGGATGAGCACTTTAGTTGTCCAATCTCCAATCTTTTGAATAAGATCAACAACATGACATTTACAATTTTCTATAAATGTGAACACATTGAATCCTAGATTTAGTTTTTAGTTGTGTTGTTCACAGATCCTTATTCCATCTCCTACTACCTGGGCAGGCTTAAGTCTCAATTCTCATTGGGAGAGTTTGAAGAGGGTGGGATATCGCATGTATCATTTCATGTTGAAAACAAATTTAGTTATATATTAAAATTGTAAATTGTCACTTAAATTATTAATTTAAAAAAAGAATGTATTAAACAATATTTAATTTATTGAATCATAGGTTGGAACATCATAGGCATTACATGTTTCAAAATTTAAAACTACAATTTAATGTGTTAAAATCATTTAAATTTAATTTTCAAATTTGAAATGTGTGATATAGGGCAATGTGGAGAAGAGAGTACCTGAGAGTGTGCTTGAACAAAATGTGGCAAAGAGAGTGTGGGAGATTGGGATTGAGGAGGAAGCATCCATACCTGGGAAGGATGCATCGATACATGATGATTCATAAATGTATGTTCATTGCACATTAGTGAGTTTTAATTTTATTTTATGTTGGGATTTTATATAAAGGTGTTCAAGCTTATTTTTGTTGAATAAGCTTATATTTTTTACTTTTTTCAAATTTTTGTTTTCTCAAATTTTTAGTTTAGCCTTTCATATTCATAGGGTTACTAAACTAGTGTCTATATAACTTTTCAATGCTCTAATCAATTATTTTGAAATATATAGAACCCATATATAAGATTATCATTGTCTTAAATGGTACATTCAAGATTATTTATTTTTAGATCATGATGAAGACCTAATTTTGAACTTGAACATTTGATTATTTGAGAATAGACTATATCCCACATCAGAAAATGGAAAGTTTCTAAATTTTCTTTGATTGCATTCATTGCCTTCTTGTCCAAGAATGGTATAGTATGGACATTTTTGTTTTTTTCATACAACGAAGTGACTTCCTTCTTGTCAAGGTATTGTCAAACTCTTAACTAAATTGGTTGCTAACCACAAAAACCAACATTCAAGTAGATTTACAGATAAGATATGTACGTGCATGATCTCACTTATATTTAGATTATGACGAAGGCATATTTCAAAGATAATTTCATTATATGTAATATGAATAGATCCCAAAGATGAAAGATTTAAATGGTTTTTGAAGAATGACTTAATATATGTGCATATTTCTGTGTTCTTCATGTACATGAAAGATTGTATAAGAACATCTATTCCACCACAGAAAGAGTAGATAAGTATTTTCTGGAAGAATGGTTTTTAAAATGGAGATTTGTGAACTTTCATAGATATAAGTATTTTCTTAGAAGAACGGCTTAATATGGAGATTTATGAGTCCTTTAATTTGAAAGGGAATTTGAGGGCATTTGATTATATGAGAACATTTATTCCACTACAGAAGAGGAGAAGTATTTTACTGCTGAGTAAATAAGATCACCCGGCATGATAATTTCACTTGAAGGATTTAGGACTTTATCCACAAGGAGATAAGTATTTTGCTGGAAGAATGACTTAATATGGAGATTTGTGAACTTTCTGCATACACAAGTATATTTATTTTCAGAGTATTATCTAACTATGAACACAAAAATTGGTTACCAAGGACACAATTTTTCTCTTTAATAATGTTTAAGATTTTATATAAGATTTTACATTGTTTTGACTGCAACCCCTCCTCAACCCGCGGGTCGGAAGGTCACGTACACAGGATCTTTCCCCTTACACTCGCTCGAAGAGCTCTCAGAAATGGCTCCTCTATTTCCCTTTCGGGAAATCTACACCCACAATCAACTTTGGGAAATTCCCCCTTGTACTTCAGGAGATCGGACTTCGCACTTCCATGAATCTAGGGGTCAAGTGTCTTGTCTCTCAATCTCTGAAACCTGAAACAATCACACTTGACCCTTTCTCTTGACAGTTTCATATTTCTCCTTATCGCGATTTCGGGAGTTGCGATGTCAAGCAACTCATCCTCTTGACTTTCGAAACCCGATTTACCAAAAGTCCAATGTGCTTGCAAGGTTGAACTTTCAACGAACTTTTCTCCATCGGGACTTTGGACTTCACGATCTCATGATTCGTAATGAAAAGGTTTCAAAACTTCACCCCACGAAACCCCGAAATGGTCAACGGAATTGACTTCCTTATTGAGAGTGCGCCACCTGTCCACTCTGCTATCATCTGTGGCCCACACAATCCTCTCGTTCCTTCGGGACTTCGCATTTCATGATTTCGCGAGTCCTGTTGCAAAGATCACGAGACTTCAACCTACAAAACCCCGAAATAGAAATCCATGTGTAAATCCAACAGCCCTTGTCAGCTTGGATCGACGGTCCTGCCTCTCCTGAGCTTGAACCTTTGGGAATACTCACTGTAACTCCCCTGATCCTCCGTGAGATCCGACGACTCACGAGACTTTGTGAATTCTCCACATAGAATTCCAACTGTCCGTTCTTCCTCTGAGAACCTCTGCACCAACCAAACATGGTATCTCTCTCTGCGGAACTTATCCTCCTGTGGTCCGACGTCGCTACGCCTTCCTTCAAACTTTCAAGGTGCTTGGCCTCTTGGCTTCCTTCGACCCCTTCGAAGGTTCAAATCCCTCTGATCTTTCCCATGAATTCGAGCCTTTTAGAAAACTCATGCTCGCACTCCTTGCAGCAAACTTTCAAACACCCTCAAGTGTTGAACTTCCTTCGACTCTGTGCACACCTGCAACAACAGTCTCTCAACACGTCATTCAGGTTACGAAACCTGAAGCTCTATTCAGCCTGCGCACACCTTCCACGGCTCCTGTGTCTAGCTGCACTTCTGTAGAAATGAGAACAAAATATATCTAGTCTGAGCTTTCAGAGACAAACCTCTGAACCCTTTGTCAACACACTCCTTGCGGACAATTCAACTGCACTCCTTGTAGGAACTCTTGCTCAGATAGAGAACCAATTGAAACTCATTTTCCTTACTTTCTCTCTCTCAGATTTCATACATTCAAGAAGAAATCATTCATACATAGCATAAAATAAAATGTATAGCAGAAAGAGTAAAACAACCATGAGCATAACATTTAACATACATACACAGAGAACCAACACAATGCCATGAATTTGAATCAAAGTTCTTTTCTTATTAATTCAAATCTTTGTACATAGATGTCTTCAGATTACAGCTCTCCCTTCTCATCTCTGTATTCTCTTGCTCATAATCTTCATGCTCCCTGTTACAATACACAATTAGGGTGTCTATATCCCATTTCCCTCTTGCATTCTAAAATTGTCAAATCTAACATTAAATTCTATCTACTTTCATTAACTACTATAAATGCCTTCTACCTACTAAGGATTAGAGCGAATCGCTCAAGGTCTGTTTACATTATACAAGTATGCCTCCACTTGGAAACTTCATTAATACTTCAAAACATTTTAAAATTTTGTGTTGGGTGCTTTTCCAACTGTCCGTTGTCTTCGCGCTGGCTCGCTTGAGATGCTCCTGCATCATACTCCCTCGCTTGAAATTTTTTATGGGCTCTTGTCCATGAGCTCACGCATGGTCTGTCCATGCTTCTAGATCTCTGCTTCGTTCTCCCACTGGAATATTCAACTGGATGGCCCTTCCACTTGACCAAATATTCAAAGTATTTATTTTGCCTGGTCTTTTTGCTGACCCTTTTATCCAGTATGCACTCCATTTGCGGCTTTTCTGCAACTGGCATCTGTTTTGTCCACTGGATCACTGGTTGTTCATTTTGCATCCATGTTTCTTCATATTTATACAGGTACAAATCTGAGATATTGAATATCGGAGAAATTTCGATCCCATCGGGTAATTCAATCTCGTAAGCATTTGCCCCAAATTTCTTCAAGACCTTACATGGTCCGATTTTCTTCATTTTCAATTTATTATATGTTCCTCTCGGGAACCTTTCCTTTTTAAAATGTGCCAGAATAAAGTCACCAACCTCAAATTGAATTTGTTTCCTGTGTTGATCTTCTCTGCGCTTATATTCCTGGTTCGAACTCTGCAATCGTTCCTTCACCTGGCTATGAAGTTCCTTCATCGCCTCTGTGAAATTTTCTACACTAGTGCTCCTAGTTGAAATCTGTTCTGAATCTCTCAGTTTAGAAATTCCTCTCGGCTGCATGCCATAGACAATCTGAAATGGACTCTTCCCTGTGCTTCTGTTAACTGAGTCATTATAAGCAAATTCTATCTGTGGTAATATGTTGTTCGACTAGCTGTGGTGTTTTGTCACAAGGATTCTCAGCAAGTCCCCTAGACTTCTGCTTACCACTTCTGTCTGTCCATCCATCTGAGGATGATAAGCCAAATTAAACGAAAAGATAGTCCCCAGCTTCTTCCATAAGGTCCTCCAAAAGTGTCCTATGAACTTAGTGTCTCGATCTGAAACTATACTCCTTGGTAAGCCGTGAAGTCGAATGACCTCTTTGAAAAACATATTCGCAATGTGAGTTGCGTCACTGGTCTTCTGACATGGAATGAAGTGTGCCATATTGGAAAATCTATCCACCACCAAAAATATTGAGTCAAATCCTCTTTGTGTTCTTGGCAACCCCAATACGAAATCCATGCTAACTGCATCCCACGACTTCTTAGGTATGGGCAATGGTTGATAAAATCTTGCATTCTGCCTCTTTCCCTTCGAATGCTGGAAAATTTTGCATCTTTCCACTAATCTCTTGGTGTCTACTCCTATTCTCGACCAAAAATATGACTCATTCAATTTAGCAAACGTCTTTTCGTCACCAAAGTGGCCGACCAATCCTCCACTGTGTTTCTCCTTCAGTAAATTCTCCCTCATGGAGAATTTCGGAATACATAGCTGATTACCTTTAAACAATAATCCTTCCTGGATCATGTATTCTTCCCATTGACCTCTATCTCTGAGAATTGGATCCTCAACTGTTTCATATGCCTCCTTAAAATCTGGGTCATCTTGATACATGTCCCTAAGATCATCAAGACTCGATGTTTTGACTCTGAATTCTTGCAATAGTAAACAGTTCCTGCTCAAAGCATCAACAACTTTGTTAGCAGTACCAGAAATATGTTTAATCACAAAAGTGAAATTTTGCATATATTCAACACATTTAACGTGTCTTTGATTCAACTTCTCCTGTTGAGTCACAAACTGCAGTGCATGATTGTCACTTTATAAGACAAACTCCTTCGGGATCAAGTAATGACTCCATTTCTTTAATGCCTGTATAATAGCATAAAACTCCTTATCATAAGTGGAGTATTTCACTTTTGCTTCATTAAGCTTCTCACTGAAGTATGCTATTGGTCTATCTTCCTGACTCAAGACTACCCCTATTGCAAATCCACTTTCATCGTATTTCACTTGAAATGTCTTTTGGAAATTAGGCAACAACAAAATTGGTTGTTCCGTGATCTTCCTCTTCAACAGATTAAAACACTTTTCAGCTTCTTCCCTCCAATGAAAAGATTTATGTCTTTTCTTCACTGTATCCATCATTAGTTCACTAATTCCACTGAAATTTTTGATGAAATTTTGGTAGAAACTAGCCAATCCGTGAAAACTTCTCATCTCAAATATACTCTTCGGTGATGGCCAACTCTTGATTACCTCCACCTTATCTGGATCCATCCTCAACTTATCTGCAGAAATAAAAAACACCAAATAAATGAGCTATGTCTTCATTAATGAGGATTTCTTCATGTTTATCAACAACTTCTCTTGTTGTAGCCTCTACATCACTGTAGCCAAATGTTTTAGATTCTTTGCCACTGTTTTACTGAAAATCAGTATGTCATCCAAATATACGATAACAAATTTTCCGATGAACTCCCTTAGGACTTCGTTCATCAACCTCATGAAAGTACTCGGCACGTTTGTTAATCCAAACAGCATAAAAACCCATTCATACAACCCTTCATTGGTTTTGAATGTTGTCTTCCATTCATCACCTTCTCTCATGCAGATATGGTGATACCCGCTTTTCAAATCAATCTTTGAAAATAATTTTTCTCCACTCAAGCAATCCATCAGATCATCCATCCTTGGCAATGGAAATCTGTACCTGATGGTTATCTTGTTGATCTCCCTAGAGTCAGTATACATCCTCCAGCCTCCATCTTTCTTCAGACTAAGTACTATTGGAACAACACACGGACTCAAGCTTTCTCTAACCAAACCTTTATCCAACAAATTCTGGACTTGTCTTTTGACCTCTTCATTCTCCTGCAGCATCAATCTGTATGTGGATTTGTTTGGAAAACTGGCTCCTGGTATGAGATCAATATGATGACTGACACTTCTAATCGGTGGAAATGAACGAGGTAGTCCGTCCACTACTATGTCAACGAACTCTTCCAGCAGCTCCTGGATCTCTTCTAGTAAATCATCCACTCTTGTGCTGGTCAAAACAATCTTCGGTTTCCTGACCACAATGAATTGCGGTTCCTCCTTCTTCTTGACCTCTGTAAGAAGTTCCTTCCCACTCATGAGAAGTACAATGTTTCTTACTTCGGGTTTCACCTCCTTATCCTTGATTGGAAGCAACATGTGAGTTCTCCCATTCTTCTCTAGGGTGTATGTGTTCATTCTCCCATCATGAACAACATTCATGTCATATTTCCATGGTCTACCCAGCAATATATGACAAACATCCATAGGAATAACATCACATAATATCTTATCATTATATCCCCCTATCTTAAATTCAACTAAACATTGGTTGGTGACAATTACCTGATGTCTTTTTTGTAGCCACGAAACTCTGTATGGGCTTGGATGATCAATCGTCTTCAGCTCCAATTTCTCTACCATCTCTGTAGAAACAAGATTATCTATGCTACCACTTTCCACAATGACCTTGCAAACCCTATCCTTAGTTTTGCAAGCAGTCCGAAAAAGACTATTTCTTTGGACTGAACTCTCCACCTCCTTCTGTGGTGTCAAAAGAGATTTTCGCATCATCAATGATCTTTCGCCTTTAGCATCTTCTGCCTCAACATCCCGCCTCTGTGCTTCGACCATGTGAGTCTCTCCTCCTTCTTTCTTTTTGTCTGGGCACTCATAAGACTTGTGTCCATTCTTTCCACATGTGAAGCATGTTATTACTCCACCTCTTCCTCTTCCTCTACCTCTAGTACGAGGAAAAATATTATTATCAGCATAATCTCCTCTCTGTTTGGTATGTTTCCCTCTCTGTGAGGTTCCACTCCTCTCAGTTTGAGTCTGAGGTTTCTTCCAGTCCTCCTTGGGATTCTATTTTTTATCCTGGGCAACTAATTTGCCTCTGGGCTGACTCCTGCCTCATCCCCTTTGACCCTGTTTTCGGCTTAGCTTCTCTTCTTCCTTTAGAGCCATCTGATAAGAATCTTCCACCATTCAGATGGTTACCATGCTCATCTCATCCTGAATGTCGTATCTCAGGACATTCATGTATATGGCAACCTTTTCACCATCGCTTTCCCGATGACCTACCCTGATGTTCAGCCTGTAGAATTCTTCAATGTATTCATTCACTGTCATCAGCTTCTATCTTAGGTTTTGCATTCTTCGAAATAGAGTAATCTGATAATCTCTGGGAATGAATTTCACCTTCATCTTCGCGATCATCCTATCCCAGCTTTTGATTTTCTGCTTGCCTTTGCAGCGTCTGTCATCTTGTAGTTCATCCCACCACAATGTTGCATGTCCTTTTAATCTCGTGACATCATGTTTGACCTTCTTGTCTTCTTCGACATTTTCATAGTCAAAATATGTGTCCAAAGCTCTAATCCAGTCTAGAAGCTCCTCTACATCCAGATTTCCCTCATAAACTGGAATGTCCATTTTATCTCTTGCACCCATTCTTGCAATAGCTCTAATCAAATGTTCATTTGTTGCATCTTTGGCTGCAACTTCCTCTTCATGTTCAACTTCAATTTCTCTTTCGAAATCACTAAGATCCCTAGCACTGACTGTACGCCTCTGTGATGCCTCCATGTCTTCGAGTCCAGCGCGTAGGTCACGCATCTCTCTCTCCATGACTGGATCAGTCATCTGCCTGCCCCTTGTTCTCAACATTTCCCTGTCCTCTAGCGGGTCGGGTGTCTGCCTGTCCCTTCTCCTTGGTGGCATGGTGAATTCTCCTTTTCTCTGCTACAGAAAGCAAAGAAATTTTTCGTGCTCTGATACCAAACCTGACCGCAACCCCTCCTCAACCCGCGGGTCAGAAGGTGACATACACAATATCTTTCCCCTTACAATGGCCCGAAGAGCTCTTGGAAATGGCTCCTCTATTTCCCTTTCGAGAAATCTGCACCCACAATCAACTTCAGGAAATTCCCCCTTATACTTCGGGAGATCGAACTTCACACTTTCAAGAATCCGGGGGTCAAGTGTCTTGTCTCTCAATCTTCGAAACCCGAAACAATCACACTTGACCCTTTCTCTTGACAATTTTGGATTTCACCTTATCGCGATTTTAGGATTTGTGATGTCAAGCAACTCATCCTCTTGACTTCCGAAACTTGATTTACCGAAATTCCAATGTGCTTGCAAGGTTGACCTTTCAATGTCCTTTACTCCGTCAGGACTTCAGACATCACGATCTTGCGATTCCTAATGCAAAGGTTTTGGGACTTCACCCCACGAAACCCCAAAATGGTCAAAGGAATTGACTTCGTTATTGAGATTGCACCACCTGTTCACTCTGTTGTCTTCTGTGGCCCACACAATCCTCTCGTTCCTTTGGGACTTCACGTTTCATGATTTCGCGAGTCCTGTTGCAAAGATCACGGGACTTCAACCTACAAAACCCTGAAATAGAAATCCATGTGTAAATCCAAAGGCCCTTATCGGCTTGGAACTACGGTCCTGCCTCGCCTAAGCTTGAACCTTTGGGAATACTCGCTGTAACTCCCCTACTCTTCCGTGAGATCTGATGGCTCATGGGACTTCACGAATTCTCCACATAGAATTATGACCATCTGTTCTTCCTCTGAGAACCTCTGCACCAACTAAACAAGGTATCTCTCTCCGCAGAACTTATCCTCCTGCGGTTTGACGTCACTATGCCTTCCTTCAAACTTTCAAGGTGCTTGGCCTCTTGCCTTCCTTCGACCCCTTCGAAAGTTCAAATCCTCCTGAGCTTTCCCACGACTTCGAGTCTTTTAGAAAACTCCTGCTCACACTCCATGAGGCAAACTTTCAAACACCCTCAGGTGTTGAACTTCCTTCGACTCTGTGCACACCTGCAGTAGCAGTCTCTCAACATGTCATTTAGGTTATGAAACCTAAAGCTCTATTCACCCTACGCACACCTTGCACCGCTCTTGTGTCTAGCTGCACTTCTATGGAAATGAGAACAAAATTTATCTAGTCTGATCTTTCATAGACAAACCTCTGAACCCTTTGTCAACGCACTCCTTGCGGACAATTCAACTGCACTCCTTACATGAACTCTTTCTCAGAACCAATTGAAACACATTTTCCTTACTCTCTCTCTCTCATATTTCAGACATTCAACAAGAAATCATTCATACATAGCATAAAAGAAAATGTACAGTAGAAAGAGTAAAACAAGCATGAGCATAACATTTAACATACATACACAGAGAACCAACACAATGCCATGAATTTGAATCAAATTTCTTTTCTTATTAATTCAAATCTCTGTACATGGGTGTCTTCAAATTACAACTCTCCCTTCTCAGCTCTGTATGCTCTTTCTCATAATCTTCATGCTCCCTGTTACAATACACAATGAGGGTGTCTATATCCCGTTTCCCTCTTGCGTTCTAAAACTGTCAAATCTAACATTAAATTCTATCTACTTTCATTAACTACTATAAATGCCTTCTACCTACTAAGGACAAGAGCGAATCACTCAAGGTCCGTTTACATTATACAAGTATGCCTCCACTTGGCAAATTCATTAATACTTCAAAAAAATTTAAAAATTTGTGCTGGGTGCTTTTCCAGCTATCCATTGTCTTCGCGCTGGCTCGCTTGAGATGCTCCTGCATCATGTTTAAATCGTGTATGCTTAATGTGTATAATAACTATTTTGGAAGTTTTGGAACTTTGTGATTAAAGTTTGGTTTAAAAAAAGTGCCAAAAAGTGTAATAAAAAGAGAGGGATAATCTTAAATCCATGGAACTTTGGTTGGGTATGTTATTATTTATTATTGTTTATTTAATATTTAGTTAAAGTATATATGCTAATATGTTTTATTTGTTTTTTTTATTGTTACAGATGTTTACATTATATTTAGTGGAAAATATGTTTACATTATATTTGGTGGAAAGAAGTATGTTGAAGGATGAGACTTAATTCTTTTGGTATGTATGTCAATTTTTCTTTAATCACAACTTGTTTTGTTTATCTAAAATGGTACATGTGTACATTTTATTTTAAATTTGTACATATATTTTATTGTAAATTTTTAAATTTTGAATTCGACGAATGTTTTCTTTTGCAGATATGAATTGAAGGTATGAAGTGATTTATCTTAAAGTGGTGGCTTAGAGTCCAAATGTTTTTGTTATCATCCTAAAATGGATGTGGAATCTATGTATTTGGCAGTGTAACTATTCAAACTTTCATTATATATATATATATATATATATATATATATATATATATATATATATATATATATATATATATATATAAATTTCAATTTATTGTCTCATATTTGATTTCTCTTACACTGTTTATGATGGTGGAATATATTGTTTATTGTTTCATCTTTGATTTCTCTTATAATTTTTATGATGGTGAAATATATTGTTTATTCATTAATAATTAGTCAACAACTTATAATTTGAATTTTAATGATGGTGAAATGATAATTTATGTTTAATGGGCAAATTATAATTTCAATTTTTATGATTTTATAATTTCAATTTATATGATGGTGAAAGGATAAGCTGTTGCTGAAAGCCACCTATTCTAGTTTATCTTTTTTGGCAGAACAAGTGGATAATAGGTGGCATTGTATACACATAAGAATAAGCAATTATTAATATAAGGATCCTACTTTATTTACAAAAAAAAAAAAACGGTTAATTTATGTTTTATGATACTGTGTTGAAATTAAAAATGTTTTATTTCATTTTATTTATAAACATCATGTTGTATAAACATCATTATACAATGTGAAGTAGAGATGATTCTGTATATAGTGGATCTTATTATGTAGTGATGGGAGATATGGGCAGTTCTCAAATTATAGTTTATAACTTATGTATTTAAATTTTGTTTGATTTGTACTATGTGAAGTAGAGATGATTTTATATACAGTGGAGCTGATTTTGTAGTGATGGGAGATTTGGGTAGTTATCAAATTATAGTTTCTAACTTATAATTTAAATTTTGTTTGATTTGAAAATATGGTTGAAAATAGTCAAACAAGTCATCAAATTTTATAATTTCCCACTTTGGAGCCTCTTACCTCAAACGACACTCAGAGAGGAGGGTTGAATACTAGAGGGTTACTCAAGTTAGGTTTCAGAATTCTCAATTGCCTCTTATTAATAATATTAGAATGGAGAAAACAACAAACAATATTGTATATTAAAAATATATGCGAGTTTCTTATGAGAGATTGAAAACATAAAAAGAAATTATGAGTCCATGGTGATGAAAAAATAGTATTAGACTACTGAGGTAAAATCCAGTTTTCATTGGGTGATATGGGTTTTATTACATTCCATTCAAGTGATAATCAATTGACTTTAACAAAGAAAATTGTAAATTTAAGCATATTGATCATTGCATCAATCTAGGCCCTTCCTTTATTTTGATAGGGAATAGATTCCTATCAATCCAAAATTTAGTAAAAGATATGAATTCAAAATTGAAAATTCGCAATGAAATATGTTCATCCTTGGTTTCTTTATTGAAAATTCAAAATGAAATGACAGTCCAACACTAAACTGGTTATGTTAGTCTTTGGTTTCTTTTCAATCTTTCAATAATAATAATAAATAATAATCTATTTTTAAGGTCACTGCTAAGCCACACCAAATTGGTGTATGAGACCCCTTTGTTTGTGGGACAAGGGACCCCCTCCGCCCAATGATTTGACTGGTAAAGTCTACGAAGGTATACATATCCTACCCCCCTCTAGATTTGAACTTGTGACCTCTTAAGAGGAAACATATGTTCTTATATTCAATAAAATGTGAAATAAAAATATGTACTTTGAAATAAAAATTGAAATAAAAATATGATTTAGAACCTATTTTAGTATGTAAAATTAAAATATACTTTAATATAAGTAAACAATTTTCATTAAAATTTATATTGATATAAATTGTTTATGTATCGAAAAGGGTAGAAAATAGTTGATGGAAATTATCAATCCTCTGCACATTGGAAGTATTCACTAGTTCCATTAATATGACAACTACCATTAATGGAAGTATTCACTATTGCTATTAATTTTTAATTAGGATGTTAATCATACACTACTTTGAATTTTGAATATGCTCCAAATTCAATTGAAAAAAAGAAAATCTAAATGCAGCAAACTAAGCCTTAGTAGATGACTTGTTATTTTTTATTTTTTGATATCAGGCCGCAAAATCGAATTCATTTTCAACTTAAGTTTTTTTCAATCAAACTTAATGAAAACTATGTCTAATGTGTAGAATATAAGTAGTGTTAGGTTCATCACACACATTTTTCAAGTAGCTCATAATTTCAATTTTGTTTTCAATTTGCCTCAAGATATTGAAATCTAAATGCACAAATTTAAAAATTTAATATAATATCAACACTTTCAGAATCAAAATTTACAATTTCATAATTAAAATCGATACTTTTTAAGATGTCTTTAAAATTTTTAATTAGGATGTTAATCATACATGTATTACCTTGAATTATTTAATTAGGATGTTAATCATACTTTTTAAGATGTCTTTAAAGTTTTTCTAAGACATCAATAGTCCCTTATAATGACATGGAAATGGGTCCTAGTTTTGATATGAAGTTATCATATTCATATGGAAAAGCATTGAACAATCATTGCAAATAATGAACGCAAATCCTATATGTAGTAAATTGGTTACATGCATTAAAGGATTTGTGTATACGATCTGGATAACTTGTAGGATTAAAGTATAATAATCTAAATTATAGGTCATTTTAGGTTCCCTATATACAATCTATAGGTTCTTCCCTGAAATTGAAAATAATTCTTGCTAAACTTTATAATTCATCAAAAAACATAACTTTTTTTAATTGAATGGACAATGAAGGTAAACTAAACTGGAAATTATTCTAGAATCCTAGATATTCATAAATACATGTAATTTAAATGAAAAATATAAAATTATGGAATGTACATGTCACTTGTTTAAAGAAATCGTAATGGTATTCCAACTTCAATTATTCATTCATGATCGATTTCAGACATTTTCCATTTTCTAACTTTTGTTTTTTTTCTTGATTGAACTTCTATTAATGTTATGTGTGTTTCACATACCAAATGAATATATTGAAAACTTATGACATCTTGTTGGTAGTCTTGAAAGTGAACATGAGTATCAGTTTGATGGGTTTCTTGAAAAAACTATCCTTTCAATATGATGGATTCTCTTTCATATATAAAACCGTTATCATCAAAATCTTGTAGTAACCTCATCTTTTGTTCTTTGCATCACATCAAATAATATTTCACGTTTTCAGTGTTGTCTACATGTGCAACCATGAAAAAGACATCTCCTGCAAATAATTTGATATGTTGGACAACAAGTAGTTCATGTTAGATTATCACACAAGTACATATACAAGTTATTTGAAAAAATGTAGACATAAAAATTACCTTCTCTAACAAGATCAAAAACTCTATCACCATCAAATGACGCTATAGTTTCATTTGATTCCATCTCCTCTGATATTGCAAGTGTAATTTCTCCTTTTATAATAATTTCGATATGTCTCCAAGGTTTAACATATTCTACATTTTTGTTTTCGCAAATCTCTATGGATTTTGTGTCCTCTATGCAAAATAAACAAAAACAAGACTCATTTCTACTATCAAATGCAAACACATTTTGATAGCGTTTTGTTTTAACTGAATGCATTTTTTGTGTCCCATGTATTGTACTGGCTTCATATGGAATTGATTTATTTACATCTTGGATTCCAACATACCAAAAAAACCTGCACAAGACAAGAACTTGTTAACTTGAAATTTCTCAAGAAAATGATTGAACATTGAATATAAATTTGAACACATGAATACAAATATCATGTGTACATGCATACCATGTATATATAGTCACACCTGCACACATCCCTTGACAGATTATTTTCATTTCTTAGCGCCATTTTTCACCATTCAACAACTTGATCAGTGGATTCAAATCGATCGACATGAGGGTTCATCTGATACCTTCAAAGTGCTCATTTTAGACATGCCCCTGCACCGTCATGCTCTCCTTTTCCATGACCGATTTAAAACAAATTCCAACAATGTGTAATGTTTGATTTATTATGAAGATGACACAACCAATAGAATGATCGTGAATATTTGAATTGACATGCACACCCATATGACCATATCCAATGTCGATTAAATCTGATCTCACATTCTTTCAATGAATTATAAAATTTATTAAAACAATTGTGTACATAATGTGTGTTGTATGCTCGATCATCACTTACATAAAGTGATATTCTTTAATAATATGTTGATTGGTGTTGGTTCTTTCTATGTTGTCAATACTTAGTTTAGCATGTCTATATAGAACGTGGACAAATATAGTGACTTGATGATAATGATAATATTCACTTTGTATTTCGTTTTGTGCAGCGAACGTGTAATTCTCTACAAAATCAACTAAAGACAAAAGTTTCCCTAGTGGAAACACTTCATGGGATTGTTTGAATTGTAGGTCTTTCCATCGAGCTCTATGTGAATGCTTAGTATATTTATAAATTTCTTCCTAAAACTTCTTCAAAAAATCCATCACACAGATTTTATCTACTTTCAAATCAATCCTTTTGGAAATAACATTTGAAGAATGTGGTGTTGTGTTGTTGATATATTCATATCTCTTCCAATTGACTGTTATATTATAAAATGATTGATCATTCATATCAATAGGATACTTTGAGTGAAACAAACATATATTTCCACAACGATCACATTTTTTTCCACCAACACATTTTTTTTGGTAAAATAATTCATCACCTTCTCTTTCACATAGAATTTTAGATATAAAAGCATGGAATGTGGAAGGAGGAGGTGAACTTGGCCATTAAGTTTTACCAAAATCAAGAAAAGTGTTATAATATAACTCAAATTCCACATGATAACGACAACAACAACTGTCTCGAACACTGATGAATCTAACAAACCATGGTTTTTATTGCAGAAATGTATTAATGGAAATTTTAACTTCTTTGTGCTCTTCTTTGAACTTATTGAACAATTATATTTGTGTCATTGGAAATATATGTTTTGGATCTTATTCATATTTTTTTTTTGTTATTCTTCATCGCAACACGTCCCTTGTATGTGGTGAAACACGAGATTCTGTTAACCAACAATTACGGGCCAATTCTTTAACATTTTCTTCAAGTCTATCTTTGTAATGTTGTCTAGAAATCACTATCTAACAATCAAGTTCATCATTTGAATCTATTTGCAATTGAAATTATTTATGTTTGTACAATGTTTTTCTTGATGTTCCCATTGTTTTTTCCATGTGTCGTGTCAAACGATCTTTTATATTGCTAGATGAAACAACTGTTGTTTGTATCACTCTACATGCAACACTAACATATTATTTCGAGATTTTCCAAAAGCTTTTAGTATACTAGTTATATTTTCAAAGACATTATGTTTCACCTTTGTATCTTTTGTTGACTTTTGAATACCCAATAATGTTGTAGTTTCTTTTAACTTTCTTGACTTTTTTAGACAGAGTAAAATTTGAGCTTGTACTGTTACTGATTCATCTATGAAAAAATTATTATACATATCCTTAGTTCGATATCTTATATAATGCTTATATTCTTTCTTCCCAAATTTGTGAGTATCTATAACATCCCAAACTTGCAAGTGATCTAGATTATTATACTATTGGGCATTTGATTATGATTATGAGGCATTATGGAATGATGAGATGTTGTTTGTTGTATTGACATAGACAGGTGCTATTGACTCGATTTTCCTAAGTGTGCAGGATTTTGGACCTCAAGGATGCATAGGTATCGATGAAATCCCTTGGACTCCAGATCGGTTCGGGGAGTGGACTATTGGGGTTTGATTGTTGTACATATGACATTTGTGCATTTGATTGGATGATATGATTATTGATATTATTTCTGACATGATTCATTGATGATGTATGTTGATGATAGCTTGCCGACCAAACTCACATGTGGAGTAGAGGGGTCACGCACGATAACCAGAGATGTTGAGGGAGAGGTGTGGACAACATCCCTGCCACAACCTAATAGCACTCTCGTCGTGGCTCGAACTGTAGGTTAACAACTACCTAGTTCGATAAGACCCACGATGTTTTGAGGGCAGACTGCGACAATATATCACGATGATTTTAAGGGGATTGTAATAAGGAAGGGGCCTTATTCCTTAGAGGCCCTTAGTCTCCCACAAGATCACCTGGCGGAGTATTAACTCCAGGGGTTTTTGATGTCTACCAAGTCAGTCAAGAGGTGAGTGGCACCCTTGGAGCACCTAGTGCATCTTGAAGGGCACGTCGCACAAGAAAAAAGGAAAGAGGCGAGTGACAGCCTTGGAACACGTAGTGCATCTTGAAGGGAACATCGCACAAGGGAAACAGGATGAGGCGAGTGACACTCTTGTAGCACCTAGTGCATCCTAAAGGGAACGTAGTGTTGTTAATTAATAAATGGATAAACCTAGATGGCCTTAGGACAAATAAAGTGATAAGAAAGATTTAAAACAATTTTCCTAATAAAATGATGCCTAGCCTAGGAAAATAAAGTCTAGGTCTAGGTGATACTTTTGATAAAAATAAAAATAAAAATAGATAAATAATAATGATAATCATCATTAATCATGTGACGAGAAGGGGGTGATTAATTCAATTAAATTATAAAATTCTTTTGGGGGATAAAATTTAAAAAGGGAGAAAAAGGGAAATAATTGTTTTATCACATATCCTAATTAAAAAATTATTAATTAAAAAGGAAAAAGGGGAAAAAGTTAATTTTCTACATCTGCCAATTTGAGTTTTAAATGAAAAGGGAAAGAGGCAAATTTAAAAGAATTAGGAAACTAGGAAAAAGCGAGAAACACAAAAAGAAAGGGGAAACACAAGGAAAAAGCAAAAAGACTAACTTAGTAAGGTATCTAGAATTTAAGAACTTTCTAAATTAAACTCAACTAGTAAATTAATAAGGGGGTAAGTCATTAAAATGTGTAAAGGAATATGGGGACACCTAGGAGCGATTCTAGGAATGTTTTTAGGTGGGTGAGGGAAATAGGAGTAATTAATTAATTAACGAAATTAATTTATGGTGCAAAGAAGGGGATGGGTGACACATGTATGGGGAGGATTTTCATGAATTAAATTATTGAACAATAAATTAAATGGGAATTTGGGAAAGTAAATGACTTAGAACTCTATATAATGGAGGGAGGAGGAGGAGGAGGATGGATCTATGGTGTTATGCATTACGGTACACTACAAAATTTTAGACTTCACTGACTTAGCTTGTGGGAGTTGAGATTCCCATCTCGGTGAGGAGTTGTAGCTTAGCCTTGCGAGGTGAGATGGGAGCTAGTTTATCTTTGTTTCAGTGTGTGTGGCCCCTTTGCGGCTCAGGGGGCTAAGGGGGAAGAAGATTACCCCTAGCGTTGGCTGGGAGGTGTCGGTGAAGTCTCATTGATTGGCAAGTGGGAGATGCATGGAGCATGTGGGACAACGACTCAGAGCGGACGACTAGGGCTACGATGCACTTACTTGATTCTACATGGTAGATTCTTATTATACCTCATGCTTTAAATTATGTATTTTAATTTGGTAAATAAAATGGTTGACTTAGAATTTCAATTGATAACTTAATTCCCCATAGCCTTAAGCTCGTTGTTGATTGATTCCCTTGGCTTTCGATCACTACATGTTGTGACTTCCCTATGGTTTTATTGATTTTATGATGAGTTTGTGCTACTTACTTCGCCCTCATCCCTAGCTCATAAGTCCTCGCCTGAGCAGTCGGTTAGGAGCTGGATTGATGGCTGTCACTTTAGTGTTAATAGACCTATATATCCTAATGCCCTGCTTTTCTATGCATGGATGATGAGCGAAGGATGTGTTCGCCCAGCCATATACCTCTATTGGTTGCTCCTGGTCGAGTGATTGTATTGTGCCTTTTTGTGATTGATTACCTCAATGATTTTTGTTCCATTCTCATCATGATTCGCTTATGACCCTCTACGTTGATCTCTCTACATTTTCCATACATTTTTGGGAAAATTAAGTATGCGTTTGATACATCTCCTGGAGAATTTACTGTGTTTTTTTTTTCTTTTACCTCTATTCTACCAAGTAACTATGCCTTTTATTACTTGAAGGCGAATTTAATCCATGTTTGTTTTATACCTCTGACCTGCGAATTTCCTATGCGATTTACCTTGACAATGCTTTATTAATGATAACCTCTACCTTTCTCATTTTCTGCGCTTGATTGAATCATCACTGTCTTTGTCTGCGATTGACTTCATACCTGCATTTTTGAACCACGAATTACCAGTCAATCCCTTCAGTGATGACATACCTGCGTTTTAACATTGAGACAGTGATTTTATGCGCTGCATTGGGATGGCAAAATAGTTGATTACTCTGTGTTTTCCTGGCATAGAAAATGTAAATATATTAACAGTGTTTTTTTATCTTTAATGGGTGACAGATAATTAATATATATATGATGCGTGACGGTAGATTTGCAAACAAAAAATTTCATGTTCATATTTTATATTACTTGTGTTGTGTAGAAGACTACGTTGTTATGTGTACTTGACAACGTGTTATACAAATGTGTGATAGAGTTATGAGAACAACAGGTTTTTATATATCATGGTCAGTAATATCTGATATATATATGATGTGTATTCTAATGATATATATAATATGCATATTCCAGTGATATATATCTACATCTGATATATATATATAATGTGTATTCCAATGATATCCCCGAAATTCGAAGAACAACGATTGATTGTTGCGCGGACTGTGTATTTGGTTGATGAAATTCTTGCTTGTGTGTCGGTAATGGTGGGCACATTTATTGTGTAATGGAGGTGTAATGGGTAGCATATCCTCTATGTATTGACCAACGATTTTACTGTGCCTTGGTTGGTGTTTCTCTTGTGTAACCAGTGGCATTTAATGACAACGACTGTATATATATATATATATTGGGCATCCGCGGAAGTCATAAATTCTTTAGACAACACTATATTAATTAGTCAGCATTGTATTAAATAGACCACATCATAGGGTAGATTTATCTATATTTGGGCAGCGAATTTATATTAAGGCTGTCATGTGTTGTTAGACAGTCAACGTTGATTACCTAATGGATGAAGCTACATATTGAACGACAACATTTTGGTTGAACACAACTGGACTATTGGGTTGTTACACATAGATCCTAACCTTGAATTAAATAATAAATGGTTGTCCATTTGCAATAGGAATGAAAATTGTGTTATGAATGCTTGACAACAAATTTATATAGTATTAGGAAGATGTATCTTTATGATTGGTTGAATGATTTATACTTTATAAACAGTCTCATATGGTTGATAGGAAGCGATGTTGATAGGCAATGATACATCATTACCCTTATGTTAGACGACAATAGCATAAACTGTTGGCCATTGATTTTATTGTTTTCTCTTAATGAACAACTTCACTTAAACCTTCTTGTTTGGGAACCTTTAACCCAACTTACTATTACACTTAATGCCCTAGCTAATTTACTTGTATATGTAAATTGAATCGGGAATAAATTAGAGTAGATTGTTATAAGAAATAATGTTAAATGATGAAAAATGTTTTAAGGTTTGTTGAGTTTTACTAAACGTAATAGGATGATCGTTGTTGGATAGAGTTGTAAATGTTGGTTAATAGGACTGTTAGACATATTGGTTTGTTGGTGTAATGGATGTTTACCCTGTTGAAATTACTAAGACAAATGAGAGGGGGGGTGAATCAGTTGTTATTGTGCTTAAACAATATTAAGTATATTAAACCATTTTTAATCTTTCATCAAGTGACCATCAATATTATACATCATATGGACAACATAAATAATGAGCATCAATCACACATAAGATATACACAGAGACAGATTTTCATGAGGAAACCCATAAAGGGAGAAAACATCTTCTTCTTCGAAATGATAGGCAGTCTTTTAAGTTTTGTACATCATCTATGTTTGAGCACAAACTCAAAATGAGGCTACTACCTCTGTTTTACAAGCTCCAATTTTTTGAGAGCACCAACTCTTTGGTTTCAATAGAAACCACTAGAAGGAAGCACCAACTCCCTAAATATTACAACACCAACCTAATTTATACAAGCACCAACTTGTATACAGAAAACTCTATGCTTTCCCGAGCACCACCCTCCCACCCTGTTTTCTAGCCACAACTAGATGGAAGATACAACTTCCAATATTCAAGCACGAACTTGAATATCATAGGACCACAGTCCTCCCTAGCACCATCCTTCCTCCCTGATTATGAATAATTGATTGACAAACAAACTATATAGGCATTTCAATTCTTACCCCTTCTTCATTGTTCTGCAATTCTTCTCTGGTTCAAAAATTGTTCTGCAGTTCTTCTCTGCTTCATGCTATCTTGTTATTTTGCTCTCACTTCATGTTATTCTGCTCTGCTTCATGCTATCTTGTTATTTCGCTCTCGCTTCATGTTATTCTTCTCTTTATTCAGTCTGTTCGTTGACTGTTACTCATCTCTGAGTTCTATCTCATGCTCTGCATTCTATCATTTTACCCTTCTTGTAGTTCATCTCATTGTTTTAGTTAGAACAACCAACCTCACACAGTCATTTAAATCCGCAGGGTCTTGCGTTTATCCCATATGCCCACTGGCTGTGACCATGGGCCTAATAAAAATGTATTTCTCATTTTGAATTTCGGCAATCCTATGTAGAAGGGTCTTGACACTCCAAGTTGTGATCCCTGAAATGGAGCTTAGCTTCATGCTATATCTTCCCTCTCATATGACCATGGATGGTGACCACAACCTACACCAAAAGGGATTTCGCATTTCATGAACTTATGAAATTCATCAAGCCTGATCAACAGTCGAGATCTCCAATGATCCAACGGTCTAAATCTCATCGTGATATCACATTTTAGGATTCCTGTGATGAAGGGTCTCGACACTCCAAGTTGCGATCCCCGAAATGGATCTTAGCAATTAGCTCCTTCCCTTAATCCTTCGAAGATGTGACCTTTTCTATGACCATGGGCTAGACCTTATCGTGATTTCACATATCATGAGTTGCAAGGTTAGAGCATTTCTTTCCTTTGAATTTCCAATCAGGGAAATGTTAATCCCTCGCCACATGTCCCTCTTGGATCAACGGTCAAGATCTTATCATGATTTCGCAACTTCACGGGCCTTCGTCATGCCTGATCAACGGTCCATGATATCCCTTTGATCAACGACTCAGATTAAGTTGTGGTTTCACATTTCACGATTTCATAGGATAGAGCGCCTCCTTTTTTTGAGTTTCTAGTCAGCGAAATGCCAATATCTCTCCATGTGTCCTCTGCATCCAACGTTCCACAACATACCTCGATCCAAAGGTCCATATCAATTCTTGGGATTTCTCATATCGCAAGTTCCCACGACATGTTCCGTTGACTCATCCAATGTGCAGGTTAGTGAAATTCTAGTCGCTTACCACGTGTCCTTCTTGAAGATGGACGATCCTCTTGCTTTCAGGATTTTGTAGGCCTGCTTCATCTTGCACATAAAGATCGTTCTCCTTCTTATGGATCCAACAAGGGTTGGTCTTTGGGCTCAGATCTGACACCTGATATCTATTCTCTTCTATTGCGCACTCCTCCTATCTGAATTCAGATTTGACGGTCATCAGGAATTATGAATGGGATCCAATGATCATTGTTTATCTTCACTATTGATCTTGCCATTTCCATGCCATTATCAATGTGCTACTGATCATGTTGATCTTCTCCATCAATGACATCTCCATCAATGACAAACACGCATACTTTGCCTCTGTCTAAAAACATGCCAACAATCTCCCCCTTTGGCATTGATGGAAACCCCTTGAAAAACATGAAACTACACCATTGTAGCATCCTTGAAATTACCACACTTTCTCCCCCTTTGACATCAATTTCAAAGAAGAAACATGCTCCCCCTGAGCTGTTGTGGTACATACTCCCCCTGTCAACTATGAGTAGCTTAGAAATACAACAGATATTCAATAAGTACTCCCCTTGACCAAGTGAATAGATTATACGAAGGAAGTTATAACCCCCAACTTTTTACGAAGATATCCAAAAGGGGTCATTGCTAACGGTTTAGTAAAGATATCAGCTATTTGTTCTATGGAAGGAATATAATTCAGCTGAACCAATCTGTTTGTAACTTGTTCTCTAAGAAAATGGTACTTTATTGGGATATGCTTAGTCTTGGAGTGAGGAATAGGGTTCTTGGAGACACTAATGGCACTGGTGTTATCACAGTGAATTGTAATCGGATTAGTATAATTTACCTTCAAATTTGCAAGAGTTTGAATCATCCACAAAATCTGAGTGCATCAAGTAGCAGTAGCAATGTACTCTGATTCTTTAGTTGATAAGGAGATAGATCCCTGCTTCTTACTAATCCATGCTACCAACGAGTCATCGAGGAAGAAGGCACCTCCACTGGTGCTCTTTCTCTCATCCACACAATTTGCCCAATCTGCATCTAAATAAGTAGTTAACTGAAAATTCTGATTTCAGGGATACCACAGACCATAATTCATCGTTACCTTCAAGTATTTGAATATCCTTGTGACAGCTACCAAGTGACTTTGTTTAGGAACAGACTGATAACGACCTACCATTCCAACAACTTGCAATATATCAAGATGGGATGTTGTGATGTACAGAAGACTACCTATCATAGAGCAATATGTCCTTTGATCAACATTAGGTGAAATATCATCTTTACTAAGCTTGCAACCAACCACCATAGGTGTACTTACAGGAGAGGAGTCTTCCATCTGAAATTTCTTCAACATCTCTTTCAAATATTTTTCTTGAGAGACAAATGTTGTTGTAGAACTCTGATTTACTTGTAAACCCAGAAAGTATGACAGTTCTCCTCTCATGGACATCTCAAACTCTGTTTTCATAGAGTTAGCAAACCACTGGACAAAGGATTCATTAGTACAGCCAAAAATAATATCATCTACATAAACCAAAACAACTAGTAAATTATCACCTTCAGACTTAATGTACAGATTGTTGTCAACAGTACCTTTCTTGAACCCTTTGTCTTGTAAAAATTTGTCCAGTCTATAATACCAAGCTCATGGTTCTTGTTTCAGTCCATATAAGGCCTTCTTCAGCTTGAAAACATAATCAGGATTATATGTCAATGAGAATCCTTCAGGTTGCTCCATATATACTTCTTCCCTTAGTTCTCCATTAAGGAATGCTGACTTAACATCCATCTGATACACGTTAAAGTTCTTATGGCATGAATATGCAAGGAACATTTTGATGGCTTCCAATATTGCCACTGGTGAAAAGGTTTCATCAAAATATTTAGGTTCAATCATAGATAGAAAAGCAACATGAGATTGTTCTGAGTCTTTAATCAATTTCCTTCTTGTCTGAACTCCTTTATTTATATCTCCAATTATTTGATTTTTAGGATGATTCTTTCTAACAGTTCTGAGAGGTGAGTTTGTTTCTTTCTACTGATTTGTGTCAGCCTGAGTATTTGTATCATCATCTGATTCATATTCTTCTCTTTTTGATCCTTTGACCTGTTCATCTTCATCTTCAACTATATCTTTTGTGCTTGGTTCAACACTACTTACATTTCTGACCGGGATTTCTTCGTCAAATTTTATGTCTATACAATCAACCAGTTTATGCAGCCTCTTATTGTAACATCTATACCCGTTACTCTTTGTAGCATAACCCAAGACGATACCTTCATCAACCCTGTCATCATATTTGCCAATATTTTCATCAATATTCTTAATATAACATTTACTCCCAAAGACTTTAAAATGCTTGATTGAAGAAGGTCTTCCAAACCATAGTTCATAAGGAGTCTTGTCACTGTGTGGTATGAGATGTTCTTTGTTAAGGATATGAACAACTGTATGAATTTATTCCACCCAATATGTCTGAGGTATGTTCCTTCGATTCATCATTGACCTTGCCATTTTCTCTACTGATCTATTCTACCTCTCAACAACTCCATTTTGTTGTGGAGTCCTTGGAATTGTGTACTCTCTTTTGATTCCATATTTATCACAAAAATCTTTGAAGTTCCATGAGCTAAACTCTCCTCCTCTATCAGACCTTACTTCCTTCAATATTTTTCCTATTTGATTCTTATTTAGAGCCTTAAACACTTTGAATTTTTCAAATGCTTCATATTTTTCCTTCAAAAAGGCAACCCATGTTGGTCTAGAATAATCATCAATAATCAACATAAAATAATTTTTTTTTCCTGTACCTTCTTTCCTTGATGGTCCACATAAATCCATATGTACTAACTGGAGAGGTTTTTCTATTGAAGGAAAGTTTTTAGATTTGAACTGGGTGTCAGTAAGCTTTCCTATCTGGCAAGGTTTACAAATAGATTCGTATGGCTTTTATATATTTGGAAGATTTTTTACTGCCCCATTGTTTCTGAGCTTGATTATATTATCAAAATTTAGGTTTCCAAGTCTCCTATGCCACAACCAACTTTCATCATATTTTCTTAAGTGGCATTCTTCTTTTTCTTCTTTTAACACATAGACATTGTTTTATGTTCTTATCTCTTTTGCAACTAGTTGTCCTGAATTCAAAGACTTTATTTTATAGTCTTTATAAGTAAAAAAAAATTCACATCCTTTGACACAAACTTTACTGAAACTTAGTAGATTATGTTTCAGACCATCTACAAACAACACATCTTGAGATTTTCCTATGCCATTACTTAGGCTTACCATTCCCTTACCTTTTATTTTTCCTGGTGCATCGTTTCCAAAAGTTACATTCTCTGATTTGTTTTCACTTAAAGTTAGAAACTTACTTTTGTCTCCAGTCATATGTTTGGAACATCCACTGTCAATATACCAGGGATTATTTTGTTTTTGGGTTGATAACACTAGTCCACACTTGTCATCTACTTTCTTCTTCCAAACCTTGACATTTTCAGTAGTGGGGATCAAATCTGTCTTGTAATTCCTTAAGCGACAATCTGCAGCTTTATGTCCATAATTATGGTAGAGGTAACATTCTGGTTCACTGAATAGAATATCATAGAAATTGTTATGCTCATAACTATTGTTATGCTTAACCTGCATCCTTTTCCCAGCCATCACATGATTTATAGTCTGAGTTTGTTTGTTTCTTGGTTGTCTCGATCTTTGTTGTGGAATATGGTTATTCGTTGAGTATCTTGATTGTTCATATCTAAATCTTAAAGAACAGTTTATAACTTTGTGACCAAAATTAGAGCAGAAAAAACTTTTGTACCTTGAAAAATCTTGTCTTCTTTGAGGACGTTGATTTCTTTCATGCCAATAATCTCTATGATCTACAGATTTGGTTTTGGTACTTTTTCTTTCATTCCTTCTTGGTGGTTGATTCTCTTTCTTTGTTTTTGTAGAGTAATTGTTGTCAATGTTTGAGGATTTGACAAACTTGATAGGTTTTGTATTACTTGGATGATCACTACCTGATCCTTCTTCATACCCCAAGATAACTTTCAACTTTGGGTTTCTTTGTTGATTTAGAATGGAGGTTAATCCTTCCAAAGCTATAATACTTGACAGATTTTGGTGATACAATGCCTTAAACTTCTCCATCTCTTTTCTGGTTTTTACTATCTCTTCTTCTAAGGCTTCACACCTTGCTTTCTTCTCTGATAATTTTTGTTTCAATATGTCCTCTATTTTCTTTGCCTCTTGTAATTCTACTTTTAAGAGGGAAAAGTATTCATCAGGTTTTTTACCATTCATTTTAAAATGTATCAACAATTTTTTTTGTTTTCTCTTCTTACATCTGAGTTTGTCAATTACATCCAAAGCACTGATTAATTCACCTTCCATATCCACCACTGCTTCTTCATCATCCATGTCACCTTCTGTGAGTTTATCATAAAGATCTCCCATATCCATAAGCATAAATTCATTCACTTTGTATTCATGGGATGAATCACTATCTAAGTCTTCTGAGGAGTCATCATTGTTTGCACACAAAATTTTCTTTTTACTATATTTCTTAAATTTGTACTTCTTTTCATCATCAGAGTTTTGGTCCTTTTGGTCCTTTTTCTTGTGGGGACACTTAGATGAAAAATGACCTATTTTACCATAGCTAAAGCATTTGAAGGGCAACTTGCCTTGATATTTTCCTGATCCTCTCTTTAACCTTCTCACAAATTTTGCTTCAATATCATCTAGCTCTGAATCAATATTCTTGTCTGCCTTAAAAGAAGCCTCTCTAGTAATGGATTTATCTTTGTTAATTCTCATTTCATATGCAGCTAAGGTTCCTAGGATTTGATCAATGGATAGAGTTTTAAGATCATTTAGTTCTTCTATTGCTGAAACTTTTGGATTAAAATTATCAAGCAAAAATCTTAAAATCTTCTGAACTAAGAATGATTCTTCAAACTTCTCACCAAGACCCTTCATGGCATCCACAAGTTCTTCAACTCTTAAAAAATACTTTCTAACTATTTCATCTTCATTCATCTTTATCTGTTCAAATTTCAATCTATATGTTTGAAGTTTGGCATCTTTTACTTTCTCATTTCCTTCATAACTGCTAATAAGTTTATCCCACATTTCTTTAGTAGTTTGAAGATGCATCACCTTTACAAACTCAGATTCTGCAAGTCCATTCAAGATAGAAATCATTCCCTTAGCATTAAAGCTAAATTATAACTTATCATCCTTGGAATCTAGCACAACAGGATTTATGTATCCAGTCTCTACTCCATCCCAAACATCAACACCTAAGGCCATTAGGTATGTTCTCATTCTAACCTTCTAGAAGGCAAAATTTGTTCCATAAAACATAGGAGGCTTAGTGGTTGAAGTCCCTTCATGACTTGTCATGTTTAAGCTTACATATCTACCTTTAGATAAAATGAACCCGCTCTGATACCAATTGTTGAAATTATTAAGACAACTGAGAGGGGGGTTGAATCAATTGTTACTGTGCTTAAACAATATTAAGTATATTAAACCATTTTTAATCTTTCATCAAGTGACCATAAATATTATACATCATATGGACAACATAAATAATGATCATCAATCACACATAAGATATACAGAGAGACATATTTTCACAAGGAAACCCATAAAGGGAGAAAACCTCTTCTTGCTCGAAATGATAGGCAGTCTTTTAAGTTCTGTACATCATCTATGTTTGAGAACCAACTCAAAGTGAGGCTACTACCTCTGTTTTACAAGATCCAACTTGTTGAGAGAACCAACTCTCTAGTTTCTCTAGCACCCACTAGAAGGAAGCACCAGCTCCCTAAATATTCCAGCACCAACTGGATTTATACAAGCACCAACTTGTATACAGAAAACTCTGTGTTTTCTCGAGCACCACCCTGCCACCCTGTTTTCTAGAAACAACTAGATGGAAGATACAAATTCCAATATTCAAGCACCAACTTGAATATCATAGGACCATAGTCCTCCCTAGCACCATCCTTCCTCCCTGATTATGAATAATTGATTGACAAATAAACAATACAAGTATTTCAATTCTTACCCCTTCTTCATTGTTCTACAATTCTTCTCTGGTTCAAAAAATGTTCTACAGTTCTACTTTGCTTCATGTTATCTTGTTATTCTGCTCTTTCTTCATGTTATTCTACTATTCTACTCTTGCTTCTGTCTATTCGGTGACTGCTACTCATCTATGAGTTTTATCTCATGCTTTGCACTCTGTCATTTTACCCTTCTTAGAGTTCATCTCATTTCTTTAGTTAGAACAACCAACCTCACACAATCACTGCATCTCTCCTTTTATACACACCAGCCTCATCAGTTACACTTAGAATCTCCTTGGGAAAAGAGGAAAACATCTCAGCAACTGAATCACCAACCGATCAAGAACCATGATTCGATTATTCTAATTGAAATGTAACTAAATAGTTAATCATGAAGATCAATAGTAGCCCTTCGATCAGATGCTCAAATAACCAGCACCGTTGGATTAAATCCGCGGGGTCTTGCGTCTATCCCATATGCCCACTGGTTATGACCATGGGCCTAATAAAAATGCATTTCACATTTTCCATTTCAGCAATCCTGTGTAGAAGGGTCTCGATACTCCAAGTTGCGATCCCCGAAATGGAGCTTAGCTTCATGCTAGCTCTTCCCTCTCATATGACCATCGGTGGTGACCACAGCCTACACCAAAAGGCGTTTCGCATTTCGTGAACTTATGAACTTCATCGAGCCTGATCAACGGTTAAGATATCCATTGATCCGACGGTCCAGATCTCATCGCGATCTTGCATTTCGGGATTCCTTTGATGAAGGGCCTCGACACTCCAAGTTGCAATCCCCGAAATGGAGCTTAGCAATTACCTCCTTCCCTTAATCCTTTGACTATGTGACCTTGTCTATGACCACGAGCCATACCTTATCGTGAGTTGCAAGGTTAGAGAATTTCCTTCCTTTGACTTTCCAGTCAGCGAAATGTTAATCCCTTGCCACATGTCCCTCTTGAATCAATGGTCAAGATATTATCGCTATTTCGCAACTTCACGGGCCTTCGTCATGCCTGATCAAAGCTCCACGATCTCCCTTTGATCAATGACTCAAATTAAGTCATGATTTTTCATTTCACGATTTCATAGGATAGAGAACCTCCTTTCTTTGACTTTCCAGTCAGTGAAATGCCAATTTATCACCATGTGTCCTCTGCATCCAATGTTCCACAAAATACCTCGATCCAAAGGTCCCCATCAATTCTCGGTATTTCTCATATCGCAATTTCCCACACCATGTTCCGTTGACTCCTCCAATGTGCAGGTCAGTGAAATTCTAGTTGCTTCCCATGTGTCCTTATTGAAGATGGACGGTCCTCCTGCTTTTAGGATTTTGTAGGCCCGCTTCATATTGAACATAAATATCGTGCTCCTCCTTATGGATCCAATGATGGTCGGTCTTCGGGCACAGATCTGACACCTGATATCTATTCTCTTCTACTACGCACTCCTCCTATCTGAATTCAGATCTGACAGTCATCGGGAATTCTGAATGGGATCCAATGATCACTGTTCCTCTTCACTGTTGATCTTGCCATTTCCATGTCATTATCACAGTGCTACTGATCGTTCTAATCTTCACCATAAATGACATCGCCATAAATGACAAACACGCATACTCTGCCTCTATCTGAAAACATGCCAACATACCCTGCGCAAGCTTAATGGTCGAGGGATTGGTAGTTTTATCAACTAAAACTATTATAGCTAACAGTTAATTGGCTTATGCGCCTTGCGCCTTAGAACGAGTTGGAAGGGGTGGTTGGTGATAGTCATTTAACCTACATGTTTCCTTGTAGGAAACAAGAATCCTTCAGTATTTCACGCAAATTAAATCGAGTGTAGTCATATGGCGTCCTGTCAACTTGTTTTTGGGATGTGTGGGTATCATCTTCTTTTAATCTTTTTCGGTCTCCTAGCACGTGGAGTTATCTAAGTCTATGGTCCTGATAGGATATGTTTCTACCATGGTTATTATCGTGCCTGTCATCTAGGGACAACATGATTCCTGATGAGGGGATCATGGCACGTCCTATTGGATAGAGGTGAATGATGTCCTGGACAAATTTTGTGCTTCCCGTAGTAGTTGTAGTTGTCCGTTGTAAGGTTGTTGTTGGTGCTTGGGTTGTATCACCTTTAGGAATTAGGTTGCATGCCTTAGAGGTTCTGGTTACTGGTCATAGATGGTCATTGTGTCGGGATGGTACACGTTGTCCCTTAGCTTGTAGGCATTGTCGTGGTTGTGTTGGGCGAGTAGCCATTTCTATCTGTCTTTGATTTCCGCATGTTTTCGACCAGTTGCATGATGTGCTAGTGGGTTGAGTCATTGTTAAATGTTGCCTATCGATGTGTGTGGTGTTTGTCTTCAGGTTGTGTGATTTAACTATGTTCTTCATTGCCTTCTTTCCTAAAACCCAAAAAAAAATTGCACTTTTCGCTTCGCTCGGAGTCATAACGATAAAAGTCGTTACATATGGTATCAGAGCGGGTTCAACCCTATGAATGTGGATTTCCATGCTTTCCACTGTAGTAAACCTTTGAGTATCAACCTAGCACTGCTTAAAACTTTAACGAATTCATCTGGTGATCTCATTTAGAGGAAACCTCGAAGGTTTGCAATGTGGTGTCGTGGAAGGAGATGCGATGCCTACAGAGCTTTCTGCACCCTCTTAGTCGAACCCCCAAGGGGAAGGGCAAGTCCTTGGGCTAGATTTGCTTGCTATAAGGTATGATAATGGTCTGAAAAGGCCCTTACAAGTAATGTCAAAGGGCCTTGATTCACCATCGGTACTGAGAGGAGGCTAGGGCACCTGTACCCTTGAGGGTCCACAGCACGCCCTAGCTATTACCGTTAACATCCACCGAGAACTCGAGAGAGTTGAGTTCTTGAGTCCATGAGTGTCGTGGATGGCAGTGCCTTCAAGGCACAATTGTAGAGAAAGGAATTGTGCTTCACACTTCATGATTACGACCTCTAGACTAAAGGTCTGCAGGGTGGTCTTTCAACTAAAGGGGATAATTATTCTATGGCGGAATATGCTCCTACCACTTTTAAGAATGGCCGTCAAAGACATGTCATGGGAAATGTTTAAGGAATGGTTCCATAAGAGGTATCTTCCGAGGAATTCATTGAGCGTCAACTCAATGAGTTCAAATGTTTTAGACAGGATGGTCGTATGGTCCTGAGTACGAGGCTCGTCTTTGGAGATTCTTCAGTATGCTCTGCACCCTTACCAAGAAAATTAAGGTCAACAAGTTTGTGTTGGACTTAGCATTGGAATTCAACTTCTACTTCAGCTACTAGGATTGCTGGACCGAAGAAGGTGTGTTGGATTGTGGGGATCCGCATTACCAACATTACTGCCTAGAGGAAAGGGCCGGAGCATCTGGATCAGTTTAACCCACTACCATGGGAGTTTTGGGAAAGGCCCATCGGATTCTTGTAGTGGTGAATAACCGCCAGGAATAGCACTAGTCGACTGTGCTCAAGACGTTAGGTACCATCGCTTACCGGACCCTTAGTATTTCATAGATCCCGGTGCTACCGATATTTTCATCTCTAGTCTAGTGTTAAAATGGATTAAGGTAAAGGAAATCGAACAAGATAATTTTATCTTTGTGGAGATGGATTCGAGAGCCAAACCGAAGGTTGGAGGAAAGGTTATGGGCTGTACCTTAACCTAGGAGAGTTTGTCACTAGGGCCAACCTGTACATCATGATATTAGGATCTTATGGCATCATGATCAGTATGGACTGGTTGGAATCGCATGAGGCGATACTCAACTGTAAGACAAAATGGTTGATCTTGGTCGATGATGAGGGAAAAAGATGCATGATTGTAGGATGGAGACAGAGAGTTTCCATGAGGTTCATCTCTTCCTTGCAGTTATGGAAGAGAATGCGTAAGGGATGTAAGCTTTATGCGATCCTTGCATTAAACAAGAAGGGAGTAGAGGAAGGCCTAGAACACCTTCCTATGGTGAGAGAATTTGCAGATGTCTTACTAGAAGAATTACCTAGGATGCTGCTAGAGAGGGAATTGGAGGTTACCATAGACCTAAAAATGAGGACTGAACCAATAGCTAGAATGCCTTATCGGATGTTGACCTTGGAGTTAAACGAGTTGAGAATGAAACTGAAGGAATTGTTGGACCTGGGACTGATACATTCAAGTGTGTCACCGTGGGGTGTGCATGTTATTTTCATATGAGATAAGCATGGTTTGTGGAGGCTCTACATTGAATACCATCAAGTGAACAAGGAAATGATCAAGAATCAGTATCCATTGTCGAGGATTGATGATTTGTTCAATCATATGAAGGGTGCAAAGATGTTCTCAAGGATCAATTTGTGATCAGGGTATCACCTGTTATGGATAAAGGAGGATGATGTCCCTAATACCACCTTTAAGATGAGGTTTGGACATTACGAGTTTACTTTACCATTTGGACTAACTAAATCCCCAGAGGTATTTATGATTTTGATGAACAGGGTGTTCCGCGAGTACTTGGACAAGTTCATCCAAGTATTCATTGATGATTTTGATTTACTCTCGGACGACGAAGGAGCATGACGAGCGCTTGTGTGTGGTACTGTAGTGTCTACGAGATCCCAAATTGTATGGGAAGTTGTCCAAATTCTCGTTCTATCAATCGAAGATTTACTACTTAGGGCATGTCATCTCTGACGAAGGTATCGTCGTGGATCCAACAAAGGTCGAGGATATAATGGAATGGCATGTGTCAACGGATGTCCTGAAAGTGAGTAACTTCATGCATTTAGTAGGATACTATCGACGATTCGTCGAGATATTTTTTAAGATAGAAAATCCGTTTACAGAATTACAGAAGAAGAACAAGAAGTTTGTTTTGACCTAGAAATGATCAAAAGAATTTTGGAGGATCAAAGAGATGTTGACAATGACACTGATACTAAAGGTCCCTGACATGGACACAGACTTCTTGGTATGCACTAATTCATCCAAGGAAGGCTTAGGTGGATTCTTGATGCAAGACGGTCGAGTGATCACCTACATCTCGAGGAAACTGAGAAGGCATGAGGCGAACTATGCGACACATGATTTGGAGTTGTTAGCCATTGTACAGCCCTTGATGGTTTGGAGACACTACCTTGTTGGATTAAAATTTGAACTAAAGATGGACCACTATGGACTACAACACATATTTATGCAAAGAAACTTGAACGTGCGACAACGACGTTGGTCGAAACTACTTAGCGAGTATGACTTTGAGATTTATTACATAAAATGAATAGTGATCTGAGTGGAAGATGCATTGAGTCGGAGACCACACATATTTTCGATGTTGCCTCTTTAGATGAATCTATGTGAAAAAATTCTAACTTTACAGCGCGACGATGATTGGTACAAAGAGGTCGAGTATTTTATCGAACAAAACACAATGATGGTACCAAGATTTGAAGGATTTACGTACCACCGAACGACAAGTTGAGGAGTTTTATCCTAAATGAGGCTCACAAAGAAGTGTACATGGCCCACTCAGGAGTCACGAAGATGAGGGAGGACCTTAAACCCTTATTCTTCTGGAAGAGAATGAAGGTGGACATAGTCATATATGTGGCCAAATGTCTAGAATGTTAGCAGGTAAAGGCTGAACATAGACATCCAACAGGATTACTACAACCACATGCTATTTCAAAATCGAAATGGGAGGTTATTTCGATGGATTTCATTGTTGGATTTCCATTGACGGCAAGGAGACATGACTTGATTATTTTGGTAGTCGAAACACTGACAAAGAGTGCTCATTTTATACCTGTGCATACGATGTATTAGGAACTTGACATAGCTAGAGTTTTCTTCAGTGAGATGGTGAGGCTGGATGGTGTGCCTAAGAGGATTATATTTGACCGAGGATCGATGTTTACTGGATGATTTGGAATAGTTTCCAAGAGGACTTGGGAACCCAACTTAACTTTAGTGCTGCATATTACCCGGAGATGGACGGGCAGACCAAATGAAAGAAGTAGACCTTGGAAGACATGTTGCGCATGTATGTGATAGACCAACAAAATCATTGGGAAGAATTCTTTCCACTGGTAAAATTCACTTATAAAAACAATTACCAAAGAGCCATTAAGATGGAGCCTTTCAAGTTTATTTATGGGAGACCGTGTCAGACGCCTTTGAGTTGGGATCATCTTGAGGATAGGGTCCTGGTGAGACCAGAAGTAATCCAAGAAATGGAATATTAAATGAAAAATAAGACAAAGGACAAAGGAAACATAGGATCGGCAAAAGATTTATGTCGATGTGCATCGTGTCAAGCATAGTTATGATGTGGCGATCGAATATTTTTGCTGCAGAAACTGCATAAGAGTTTGATCAAATTTGGAAAAGGGGATAAACTATCTCCTAGGTTCATGGGATCCTACAATATTTTGGAAAAGAGAGGCTCGTGGCCTAATGACTAGCCTTGCCAGATTCTTGAGGCATATGCACGATGTATTTCACGTCTCTATTTGAGACTTTATGATTAGTGATCCTACACATGTTTTAACTTTAGCACCTTGTGGGTGTTGGATGAGGTTGCACTCACTGCTGAGCTGATTTGCATCCTAGATCATCGCATTCGACAGCTACGGTGTCGAACAATAGACTAGGTCAAGGTACAGTGGGAAAACTATAGTCCACACTCGAGGACCTGGGAGGACGCATATGATATGCGCCATCAGTTTTCGTTTTGTTTGATAGATAGACTTATGATACTGTGATACCCATTATTTCAGCACTTATATACTGTGAAACTTCGGGATGAAGTTTATACCAATAGGGGATTTATGTAACATCCCACTCTTGCATGCACTGAGGGAACTTATTCTTTGAGGAAACTTACTTACAAGTGATCCAGATTATTATACTATTGGGTATTTGATTATGATTATGAGGCGATATGGATTGATGACATGTTATTTGTTGTATTGACATAGACAGGTGCTATTGACTCAGTTTTCCTGTTGTGTAAGATTTTGGACCTCGAGGATGCAGAGGCATCGCTTAAAACCCTTGGACTCTGGATCGAGTCAGGGAGTGGAATATTGGGGTTTGATTGTTGTATATATGACATTTATGCATCTGATTATATGATATGATTATGGATATTATTTCTGACATGATTCGTTGATGATGCAGGATGATGATAGCTTGTCGACGAGACTCACATGTGGAGTAGAGGGGTCATGCACGATAACCAAAGACGTTGAGGGAGAGGTGTGGACAACAACCTTGCCACAGCCTACTAGCACTCTCATTGTGGCTCGAACTGTAGGTTAATGACTACCTAGTTCCATAAGACCCATAATATTGTGAGGGCAGACTGTTACAGTTGCTCACGATGATTCTAAGGGGCACACAATAAGGCAAGGGAATTATTCCTTAGAGGCCCTTAGTCTCCCACAAGATCACCTCGCGAAGTATTGACTCCATGGGTTTTTGATGTCTACCAAGTCAGTCAAGAGGTGAGTGGAACCCTTGTAGCACATAGTGCGTCTTGAAGGGCACATCACGCAAGAAAAATGGAAAGAGGCGAGTGACACCCTTGGAGCACATAGTGCGTCTTGAAGGGCACATTGTGCAAGGGAAACAGGATGAGACGAGTGGAACCCTTGGAGAACCTAGTGCGTCTTGAAGGGCACGCCACGTCTTTAATTAATAAATGGATAAACCTAGATGGCCTTAGGATGAATAAAGTGATAAGAAATATTTAAAACAATTTCCCTAATAAAATGTCGCCCAACCTAGTTAAAATAAAGTCTAGGTCTAGGTGATACTTGTCATAAAAATAAAAATAAAAATAAATAAATAATAATGATAATCATCATTAATCATGTGATGAGAAGGGGGTAAGTAATTAAATTAAATTATAAAAATCTTTTGGGGGATAAATATTGAAAAGGGGGAAAAAAAGGAAATAATTGTTTTATCACATATGCTAATTAAAAATTTATTAATTAAAAAGGAAAAAGGGGAAAAGTTAATTTTCTACAGCTACCCGTTTGAGTTTTAAATGAAAAGGGAAAGAGGGAAATTTAAAAGAATTAGGAAACTAGGAAAAAATGAGAAACATAAAAAGAAAAGGGAAACACATGAAAAAAGAAGAAAGACTAACTTAGTAAGGTATCTAGCATTTAAGAACTTTCTAAATTAAACTCAACTAGTGAATTAATAAGGGGATAATTCATTAAAATGTGTATGGGAATATGGGGACACCTAGGAGCGATTCTAGGAATGCTTTTAGGTGGGTGAGGGAAATAGGAGTAATTAATTAATTAAATTAATTAATTTATGGGGCAAAGAAGGGGATGGGTGACACATGTACAGGGAGGATTTTCATGAATTAAATTATTGAACAATAAATTAAATGGGATTTTGGGAAAGTAAATGAATTACAAATCTATATAAAGGAGGGAGAAGGAGGATGACGGATCTCCGTTGTTATGCATAACGTTACGCTGCAAAATTTTAGACTTGACTGTCTTAGCTTGTGGGAGTTAGGATTCCCAGCCCGGTTAGGAGTGGTACCTTGGCCTTGCAAGGCGAGCTGGGAGATAGCTCATCTCTAGTTCAGTTTGCGTGGCTCCTTTGCGGCTCAGGAGGCTAAGGGGGAAGAGGAGTAGCCCTAGCATTGGCTGGGAGGTACCGGTGAAATCTCATCGATCAACAAGCGGGATCTGCATGGAGCGTGTGGGACAACGACTCGGAGCAGACAAATTGGGCTATGGTATGCTTACTTGATTCTACATGGTAGATTCTTATTATGCCTCATGCTTTCAATTATGTATTTTAATTTGGTAAAGAAAATGGTTGACTTAGCATTTTGATTGGTAACTTAATTCCCCATAGCCTTAATATCGCTATTGATTGATTCCCTTGGCTTCGATCCCTTCGTGTTGTGACCACCCTATGGTTTTATTGATTTTATGATGATTTTGTGCTTCTTACTTCGTGCTCGTCCCTAGCTCATCAGTCCTCGCCTGAGAAGTCGGTTAGGAGATGGATCGACGGTCATAACTTCAGTGTTAGTAGACCTATAGATCCTAATGCCCTTCTTTTCTGTGCATGGATGATGAGTGAAGGATGTGTTCACCTAGCCGCCTACCTCTATTGGTTATTCCTAGTCGAGTGATTCTCTTGCACCTTGTTGCGATTGATTACCTTTACGATTGTTATTCCCTTCCCACCGTGATTTGTGTGACGATAGATTTTCAACCAACAAATTCCATGTTCATATTTTATATTACTTGTTTTTTGTAGAAGAAAACGTTGTTATGTGTACTTGACAACGTGTTATACAAATGCGTGACAAAGTTATGAGAACAAAGGGTTTTTATATATCGTGGTTAGCAATATCTGATATATATATATATATATATATATATATATATATGAAGCGTATTCGAGTGATATCCCCAAAATTTGAAGCATAGCGATTGATTGTTGCACGAACTATGTATTTGGTTGATGAAATTATTTCTTGTGTGACGGAAATTGTGGGCGCATTTACTATGTAATGGAGGTGTAATGAGTAGCCTACCCTCTGTGTATGGACCAGTGATTTTACTGCACCTTGGTTGGTGTTTCTCTTGTGTAACCAGTGGAGTTTAATGGCATCGACTGTATATATATTTTGGGCATCTGTGGAAGTCATAAATTCTTTAGACAACACTGTATTAATTAGTCAGCATTGTATTAAATAGACCATATCATAGGGTAGATTTATCTAGATCTGGGCAGAGAATTTATATTAAGGTTTTCATGTGTTGTTAGACAGGAACCGTTGATTACCTAATGGACGACATTGCATATTGAACAACAATGTTTTGGTTGAGCGCAAATGGATTGTTGGGTTGATGCACATAGCTCCTGACCCCAAATTAAATAATAAATGGTTGTCCATTTGCAATAGGAATGAAAATTGCATTATGAAGGTTTGACAACAAATTTATATACTATTAGGAAGTTGTAGCTTTATGATTGGTTGAATTCTTTATATTTTATAAACAGTCTCATATGGTTGATAGGAAGCGATACCACTCCTTGGTATACAACATTACCCTTATGTTAGACGACAATAGCATAAACTGTTGGAAATTGATTTTATTGTTTTATCTTAATGAACAACTTTACTTAAACCTTCTTGTTTGGGAACCTTTAACCCAACTTACTATTACACTTAATGCCCTAGCTAATTTACCCGTATAAGTAAATTGAACCGGGAAGAAATTAGAGTAGATTGTTATAAGAAATAATGTTAAATGATGAAAAATGTTTTAAGGTTTGTTGAGTTTTTCTAAACGTAATAGGATGATCATTGTTGGATAGAGTTGCAAATGTTGATTAATAGGACTATTAGACTTATTGGTTTATTGACGTAACGAAACTTTACCCTACGTATGCTTAATGGTTGAGGGATTAGTAGTTTTATCAACTAAAACTATTATAGCTAACAATTAATTGGCTTATGCGCCTTGCGCCTTAGGATGAGCTGGAAGGGATGGTTGGTCATAGTCGTTTCACCTACATGTTTCCGTATAGGAAACAAAAATCCTCCGTTATTTCACGCAAATTAAATCGAGTGTGGTCATCTGGCATCCTATCAACTTGTTTCTGGGATGTGTGGGTATCATCTTCTTGTCATCTATTTCGGTCTCCTAACGCTTGGAATTATTTGAGTCTATGGTCCCGATAGGATATGTTTGTGCCAGGGTTATTGTTGATTAAGGTTGGCTGTGATTGATTTCAACCCTTGAAGAAAGCCTCGTAGCACAAAGGTTTGGGTAATGGACCCATGATTGTTTGATGTAAATATGACTCATTATTTTTTTTTCATGGTTGATAAGAATTAAATATGGATGAACTCCAAAGTGGTCCCTTTATGGTGAAATCCCTC
This sequence comes from Picea engelmannii, assembly GCA_009831015.1. Lineage (NCBI taxonomy): Eukaryota > Viridiplantae > Streptophyta > Pinopsida > Pinales > Pinaceae > Picea > Picea engelmannii. Next base: position 308,011 of record ML777038.1, on the reverse strand, counting down.
ACAGGAAGACGCTTTGTGGAGTAAGAGAACCCATGCTTAATTGTGGAATAATGAGATGAAGGAGAGTGAATTTGTCAAGGAAACTATCCTAGATGGATAGTTCTTGTCATGCCATTTCCGGTGGTATGCAAAAATTCACATAACTCCTCACGGTTAGAGAGTTATGACCATGTGAAGTTGGAGAACCCAGGTTTGGGTAATGGACCCATGTTTGTTTGATGGATAATGGTATGATTTTTTCTATATTTTATGGTAATACTATTCTATATGGATAGTTCATTTCATTTTGTTTCTGGTCATATGTGGAACGTCACATAACTCCTCACAGTTTGAGAATTATGGCCTTACGAAGTTGGAGGACCCTCAAATGTCATCTAGAAGCCCCAAAAGGTCAAAGTAATCGAAGTGGTTTAAAGGATTTTAGAAGGTAAATAATAAAGTGAAGTGATGAGTGTATTATAATTCAAAGTGAATACAAAATAAATTATTTCAATAATAAATTTAATGGAGAATTAGAAGTGGGTTAACCCTAAAAAAAGGAAAGTGGGCCAAGTGACCTAGAAAATGTTTTTAAGGAAGCTACTTAGACAGTATAAATAAGAGGCAAGGCTCTCTCATTTTAATCACACTTGAGAATATTGAATACCTATAGGTGTCTGAGGTAACCAAAGGATATCTAAGCTGAAATTATGAGGAAAGTGAAGAAAAGAAGGTCGGAATGCAAGGAAGGATAAATCCTTTTGATGGTGCTTTCTAAGGTATGTTATTTACAGGCCATCTCACCATTTTCACTATAACTTTTTTTATATAATGAGTCAAATCGTGAAATTGATATGACATTGAGAAAAAATATCCAATTATCTATGGTAAACAATTAATCTTGTGTTTCTTTGTATTTTGGGAGTTACTCTCCATGGAAAACAGAGTTTGTGGCTAGTCCTGAAACTAGTCAAAAATAGGTGTTTCAGGTAAAAACGTCATAACTTCTTCATAACAGATCCCAATTTAGTAAGAAAAAAAGTTTTGGTTAGGGTACATTCTATAGTATTATTTGTAACAGTTTCGTATCAATTCAACAAATATTCCGTGCGAGGCACGCTCTACAAGGTCGCTCCCTAAAATAATCCAGAATTCAACAAGGTATGCCTTTTTTGCTATAACCCCTTTTATGAGAGGTTCCAAGTAGTGACACCTGGAGGAATGGCATAAAAAATATTGAATAATATTGTGTATCAGTTTCATATCTTTATACATTACAAGTACAAAGTTATGATTACTTCAAGCTAGGGTTGTTGACTAATCCAAAACTAGGCATGTGAGACATTGGTTATAGGTTGATGCATGGTTCAGATTTATTGGTACAGTTTTACAACGGCATATCTCATAGTGATAGTGTGACATTGGTTCCATCATTCTACTTCTACTTCAGGGCGGTTGGACGGGGCAAGGACAGGTGGTTGTAGCCACCTTCTGGTTGTAGCCGGAGAACATAGGGGGTTGTATCCTCCTTTTGGTTGTAGCCAGAGAATTGGGGAGTTCGAGATTACCTCATGTTGTAGCCTGAGAAAATAGGGGGTCAGAGCCTCCTTCCAGTTGTAGATGGAAAACAAAGGAAGTTGGTGCTTCCAATGAATGTAATTCTTCAAGACATATAAGAAAATGCATTATGTGGTTTTCTCCCGATTTAGGTTTCCACGTAAAACACTGGTGTACTGTGTATGTGTGTGATTGTTTATTTCTTTCTTCTCATTATTGGATAATAATTATACATTGATATAAAATTTGAAGAAAAATGATTATAATTACGCTATTATTGATTCACCCCCCCTCTCAGTAATCAAACAATTGGTATCAGAGAAGGTTCCTTCAGAAATCAATTTAACCACTGAAAGGTAGATCATGGAGAGTACCAACTCATATAAAAATGGAATACCATAGTTTGATGGACATAAGTATGTTTTTTGGAGCATAAGGATGAAGACACATATACAGGCATAGGGATTTCAAGTTTGTCAATCAATTGTATATGGATACACAACACCAACAATTCCACCAACAAATGACAAAGCAATGAAACTTGGTGAGAATAATTCCAAATAAAAAAATGAACTTTTGAATGGTCTCAATGATACGGTATTCATCAAAGTTGCACATTGTAAATCTGCTAAAGATATTTGGGACAAACTTCGAAATATTTATGAAGGAGATTCAAAATTCAAAGAATCAAAGCTTCAAACTTACAGAGGTCAGTTCAAACAACTAAAAGTGAAGGAAGATGAAGATATCACAACCAACTTCTTACGAGTCATTGAAACAGTGAATGCAATCATAGTATTGGGAGAAGAAATCGAAGAATCTGTAATTGTTCAAAAGGTACTAAGATCTCTTCCTATGAGATTCAACCCTAAGATATCAACACTAAAAGAAAGATCAGATCTAAAATCAATAAGCGTGGATGAACTGCATGGAATCTTCACAACATATGAGATGAAAACTGAACAGGAAAATCCATATGTAAAACAAGGAACCTTGAAAGTATCCAAAAGATCAAAGCAAAAGAAAAAGGAATAAGAAGAATATAGTAGAAGCAACGATGTCTCGAAAGATGATGAAGAAGTGGACAACTTCATCAAAATACTAAACAAGGGAACCAACGGTAGGTATAAAAGTAAGATTCCTTTAATTTGTTTTAATTGTGATGGTATTGGTCATTTTGCTAACAAATGTCCTCATAATAAAAAGAGAAATGATGAAGGTTACTCAAAAGAGAGACAAAGATATAGAGGTAAAAGAACTACAAATAAAGTTTTCAAGAAAAGCTTTTGCACCAAAGAAAACATCTCATCATCAGATGAAGATGAAGTCAGTGATAGTGAAACAGGGAGAGTTCTATTCATGGCAGTAGAAGATTCTGATAAAGAAGACTCCAAAGAAGAATATGAAGAAGCATATGAGGAAGAATATGAAGAGGAAGAAGTTGACTTCCGAGAATCATTAATGAGTTCCATATAAGTTATCAGAAGAGAAAAGAAGAAAAACAAGAAACTACAAGCAGGACTAGATAAGAAAAAAGACACTCAATAAATAGAACAAATGATCACAAAATTGAAGGTTCAAATAGAAGAAGATAAAAGAATTGAAGAAGCACTTAAAGAATAGCTAGAAGGGAAGGACAAGATCATTGGAAACCTAGAAGCAGAGATTGTAACACTAAGAAAGGAAATTCAAAAGAAAAATATGCAGAATATCTCAAAAGTTCTGGATGACATTATCAGCAGTTAAAAATCTAATCTTGACAAGTCCGGACTTGGATACAATCAGAAATAAAAGGGATCAATATCCAAAACAACAGAGCAAGAAACAAATCCAAAAATCTATGCAGAAACAATCAAAGGGGATAAAAAGATATACAAGGAAGATTACAGGAACACTCCTCCACCAAGAAGATTTAGATTTCAGAATCAACAACAGATAGATAGGACTCAAGAAGAAGAAGGATTCATAAGAGCACCTCCTTTAAGAAGATATTCAACAATTTTGGACATAAAGTTATAAATTGCAGAGATAACAACATGAACAATAACTACTTTGAGAGCCATACACAAAGGGGTTATTCAAGAATACCTAGTGAAACATAGAGAAGAAATTACAATAGGTTTGAATCTTTGAGCACTGAAGTGAAATGTTACAAATGTAACAATTTTGGACACGTGGCCAAAAATTGCAGAATGACAGTCCCTCTTAAAGAACCTCAACAAATTCACAAACAAGAACCTCAGAAAATGACATGGATAAGAAAGAAAGATCAATATAGAAATGAAGAATGCATAGTCGCTCGACACACTATATAGAAGAAATGTAGTTGGTATGTTGACAATGTATGTTCAAAACACATGACAAGAGATAGAGACAAGTTTCTTACATTACGAAAGGAAATATATGGATCAGTCTCCTTCGGAAATGATGATTCAGTCAAAATCATTGGAAAAGGCACAATCCTAATTGGGAACAAGAATGAAAAGGCAAAAAATGTTCTACTAGTAGAAGATATGAAACATAATATTTTAAGTGTGATTCAAATGTGTGAGCAAGGTCATAAAGTTACTTTCTATTCACAAGAGTGTGAGATAAGAAAATAAGGTTCAGGGAAATTGGTCGCTACAGCTACAAGAACTTCAAGCAACATATATGTGTTAAGCGAAATTGAAAATGAAAAGTGTTTTCTAGGAAAGGAAGATGAAATTTGGCTATGGCATAGAAGAATGGGTCACATGCATTTTGGTAACCTTGTCAAATTCAACAAAAGAGAAGAAGTCAGAGAAATGCCCCAAATCATGAAACCAACTAACACTTTATGCAAACATTGCCAACAAGGAAAGAAAACAAAGACCAGGTTCAAATCAAAGGAATATTCAACAACAAAACCACTGGAAATTGTGCATACTGATCTAGTTGGACCAACTACAACAAAAGGCTTAAAAGGTGAGAGATACTTTATGTTATTATTTGATGATTATACAAGAATGACTTTAGTTTGCTTTCTCAAGAATAAGTCATAAGATTTTGAAAACTTCAAGATCTACAAGGAAATGGTTGAAAATGAGATGGATTCAAGAATCAAATGATTAAGATCAGATAATGGAGGATAATTCACCTCAAAATAATTTATGGAATACTACAACAATCATGGAATAAAAAGGCAATTCTCTGTCACTAGGACACCTCAACAGAATGGAGTTATTGAAAGAAAGAACAAGACAATACAAGAAATGGCTCGAACAATGATAATGGATTCAAATTTGACAGATATTTTTTGGACACAGGTAGTGCATACAATAGTTCACATTCAAAAAAGAGTAATGCCCAGAAACAACACTGATAAAACTCCATACAAGCTATATTGGAAAGGAAGACCAACAAATTTGAAGCACTTCAGAGTTTTTGGAAGCAAATGCTACATCAAAAGAAAAGTTGGCAAAATGGGAAAGTTTGAATATCATGTGGACAAAGGAATACTTGTTGGTTACTCAAGTACAAGGAAAGCATACAAGTGTTACAATCTAAGATTAAACAAGGTTGTCGAAAGAATCAATGTAACAATTGATGAAACAAGAAGACCAGAATCAAAGGAAGAAGAAAACAAATCAATGGAACAAATTTTCGAAGAAGAAGATGAAAAAGAAGTAGAAGAAGATGATGAAGATGAAGAGAATATGACAGAAGCAGAAGAACAAGTTCAACAACTATCTCCAAAGACACCTAGAAAACGACTACAAAATAATCATCCTTCACATCATATTATTGGCAACAAATATGAAGGAGTTGAGACTAGAAGAAAAATATGTTCACCAGAACAAACACACCTAACACTCTTATCTACAATTGAACCAAACTGTTTTGAAGAAGCCAGTAAGGATGAATTTTGGAATAAGGCCATGGATGAAGAATTGGATCAAATAGAGAAAAATGACACTTGGGAATTGGTTCCAAGACCAAAGAATAAGAATGTGTTCAACATAAAATGGGTATTCAGGAATAAATTGAAGGAAGATGGACAGTTTACAAGGAACAAAGCTAGATTGGTATGTAAAGGATATGCACAAATTGAAGGAATTGACTTTGAAGAGACATTTTCCCCAGTTGCTAGAATGGAAGAAATCCATTTTCTTTTATCTTATGCATGCTCCAAAAATGTCAAAGTATTCGAATTCATTTGCCGGAGAATCCACAGTTAGTGTTATTTTGTCATCGACGTTTCGAATCCAGAACAGGATTCATCATCAGGACTAATCGTCAATTTTGAGAGCTGGCTGATCTTTGTTATTAATAGTGTATGCAGGACAGTCAGTAGGATAACTAGGTCGGCTAAATAATTGGATTATTAAAAAGTTTTTTAAAAAGTTTTAAACGTAGGTTTGAATGATTAAGGTTTATTAATAAATATAATTTAAAATTTTATTAGGGTTTAGAAGGAGTTTAATAATATTAATGTGCTAATAGTATTTTGTTTTATATATTAA
>ML777038.1:284609-295973 GCA_009831015.1 Picea engelmannii | reverse complement strand
ATCCATCATCTCTTGTAGTTCATCTTTGGTTACTGTCTTCTTTTGTAAATCATTTATGTCCCTACGCATTTCTTCACCTTCATCAAGAGTCCAATTAGGATTTTCTGGAGGCTTATTTGGTGTAGACGGTCCCTTTTTGGGTGTCATGTTAGCCAAATATCACTTTTGAGTCTTGATTTTGAGGTGGTTCTGCTAGACAATATTTATTCTGTTCTATATCCCAAGTTTCGGCCCTTCTGAGTATGGAAATTTATTTTAGGTAGTTCTCTGATATTTCTTCTCTGCAATGCCACAGGTCTGATAAAAATTGGATGTGCCAAGTGGAATTTACGGTAACTTCCTCACAACTTGCCGATTTTTGGCCTTTCCAGGAGATCTCACTTGTATAGAATGCCCCGCACAAAATAATTGATATAAAATTATGAAACTCGAACCCAAAATAATACAGACCGTCCACGATCCAATGCAACTAGTCCCACTCAATTTGGATACTCTAGGATGAAGTTATGCTTGTTTTACCTGGAACACCTTCTTGAGACTAGTCAATAGGACTAGTTAGATATCCTATCTTACACAAGGTGTATCTACAAATGTAAGATGACCCAAAAGCTAAAATTTTTACCAAAGATACCTTAGTAATTTATTTAAATGTACTCCGGATTTCAGGGTCTTAAACATTATATAAAATGTTTTATAGCGAAAATTCCGCAATGACTCATTTCAGGATGATTCTAGAACCCTATCTTGTACAGGTTGTATCTCCGAACGTATAAGGCCTCAAGAGCTGATATTTGGACCCAACATACCTTGATCCATCTACTAAATACCCTCTAAGTGGTTCCTTCTGAAACATTGTAGAAAAATAGTTATTGTGAAAATTCCACGTTGTCTCAGATGTAGCAGAGAAACCCCAAGACCTTGAGCTCTGATACCATATGTTAAGAACCAAACATCAATATAGCATGGAAAAACCTCAGGAAAAGTACTCAACACCTTGAAATAGAGATAACTTCAGATAATAAGCCTCTTCGAGGGGGGAACCTCCTTTTAGCCCTCTTAAATGTTCAAGTACAAGATGATTCAAAATGAAAATGTCTCCTTGGTATATATAGGAGACTAGGAGGTATAATTACAGCTAATGGCCTAAAGCTTACCTAAATAAAATAACATTACTAATATAATATGCCCCAATTAAGGGTTAATGAGCAAGCCGACATAAATAAAATAACATTACTAATCTAATATGCCCCAATTAAGGGTTAATGAGCCAATATTAGGGCTTAACATAGGTGGCACGATTTCAAGCAGCACCAAAGGAATCACATGTACTAACATTAAAGAGGATCTTCAGATATATCAAAGGAAAAGAAGAGTTTGGATTATGGTATCCAAAAGGAAAAGATCTATCACCTATTTCCTACATAGATGCAAATTGGGCAGGTTGTATTGATGACTGACGAAGCACCAGTGGAGAAGCATTCTACTTAGGTGAGTGTTTGGTATCATGGATAAGAAAGAAACAATCATCATTATCTCTATCTACAACCAATGCAGAGTATATTGCAACAACAACATGTTGTACACAGGTTCTTTGGATGAAACAAACTTTGACAGATATACAGGTTGAGTATGATGATTCCATTCCAATATATTGTGATAACACAAGTGTCATTAGCATCTCAAAAAACCCGGTGATGCACTCCAACAGGAAGCACATTCCAATCAAGTATCACTTTTTATGGGAACAGGTTGCAGAAAATAACATCAGAGTTGAGTACGTGAGCAGAAAAGAACAAGTGGCAGACATCTTTACAAAACCACTTCCATGGGAAGCCTTTGAATATCTTCGCCAAAGGCTTGGAGTTATTTCTACTCCAAAATCAATGCTTTGCGAATGCTTATCTTATATGTCTTATATGTACATGAGGAAGCACCATAAGAGGAAAGTTTAGTCAGGGGGAGCAGCCCCGGATGGAAAGATACCTTTGTCATTGATGAAAAAGGGGAGAGATTTATCAGATGTAGAGTACAAAGGCATGGTTTTAGGGGGAGCATGAGTGATATGATTTCAGTATTGCATCAGAGTGTTGCCATCAATGCCAAAGGGGGAGATTGTTGATTAAGGTTGGTTGTCATTAATGTCAACCCTTGAAGAAATCCCTGTAGCACAAAGGTTTGGGTAATGGACCCAAGATTGTTTGATGTAAATATGACTCATTATTTTATTGTCATGGTTGATAAGAAGTAAATATGGATGAGCTCCAAAGTGGTCCCCTTATGGTGAAATCCCTCACAGGAAGACGCTTTGCACAGTAAGAGAACTGATCTGGATTATTTTCGGCACGAAATGAGATCGGAGATATAATAAAGAAATGCACAGAGATATCGCAGATATTCAATAATATAACAAAAATGTATCAGATATGCAACCATAAACACAGATATACATTAACACACAATTTCTATTAATGAAAGAAACGTACAGAGACTGTAAAAATACAGAGTTAAAGACTCGCTAGAATGGTGGCAGCTTATCTCTGAGAAGAGATGTGACGGCTACTCGCATTCGCAAGAAGATGATTACAATGAGGCTCGAAAGGCCTTTTTACAATAGACGAGAATGCCAAAAGTCCTCGACATCCAAAAACCTAACCCTAGGAGATGGAGCGCCAAAAGTCATGTGGGCCCCGTTTGGGTAAGTTAGTACATCAACTTCAAGGGGTCATAACTTTTGCATACGATCTCCATTTTAGGCGTGTGATAGCTCGTTGGAAATGTATCATCGAGGAGATTCATTTTGGGGGCTCAATCATGCCTTTGGATATAATTGAGATCCTCTATCTTGAAAAACCTTCATTTAGGCCCTCAAAATGGCCCCGGAAGTTAAAACCTGCTAAAAATAGTAAATTGCCAAAATTGCTAGAAACATGTTTTGGGCCAGTTGGAAAAGGTGGGTGGCCACAGATATCCACCTGGATCAATCCTCCCTCCTTAGGAAGCAATGGTATCCATTGCGTTGAGTTCTTGGGGGAGAGGGGAAAGCGATTGTTGAATCTGAATCTTGGTGAGTTGCTTTCCTTGTTGGAACCATCGTACTGCTTGGTTTGTTGAAGGTTGTCATGAACCTGTGGCTGGAAGGGTTGGACCTTTTTAACCGATTTGGCTACATGAGATGTCTGTGTGCAGAATGAATCTTTGTGCTTTGCTGCAACCTTTTCATCCTTTTGTTCCCCTTTTGAACAGATTGTGGAGAAGATGAATTTTGTAGTATGAGATACTACCTTGCGGCACTGTTTAGGTGGGGCAGTAGTTGGAACTACCTCTGCTATCCTGTAGAGATGACCCCCCAGAATAATAATGACACTACGGGGTTGAGACTCATATATAGCATGGCGTTTCCACATATATGGCTGGCCAAAGAGAACATCACAAACATCCAGTGGGGCAACATCACATAATACCTCATCCTTGAAGGGTTGGATGACATATGACAATCGACATTGTTGGTTGACACAAAGATCTCGTCCTTGCCGAAGCCAGCCGATGTTGTATGGCTGCGGGTGTGGTGTTGTCGACAATCCCAACTGTTTGAAGACCTCTGCTGAGATGAGGTTCTTCTGGGCTCCCCTTCACCCACATCTGTGAATGAAAAAGGCACTCCCCCTCTTCAAGATCTATTGGTTCTTCTGGTTGAATTGTTTTGGTCGTGGCAATAGCAGTGGGGTCTGCGTTAATGATATATCCTTTACCATTATTTTCAGAATCAGATTCTGAATTAGGGTTTGGCTCTTTTTCTTTGATCATGGCCACCAATGATTGTTTTGAGTGACATTCATCGGTGTTGTGCCAGGGGATTTTGTGGAAATCGCACCATTTTCCAGTGTCCTTCTTTGTCTTCCCGTGACCCTTCTTTTCATGTGGCTTTTCAGGAGACTGTTTGTTAGGGGTGTCTTTGTCATACTTTGGTTGTTGTGGATTTGCAGAAACAAAATCCTATTTGTTATGGTGCTTAAATTTCTGCTCGATTTTAACAGCATATCGATAGGCAGCACCGAGTGATGAGATGTCTAGAAAATCCATTTCAGTTTGGATGTATCTGTGTAGAGACCCACGGTATTTTAGAACCAAATGTAATTAGGATTCTTTGATACCCAGCTTGGTGTGCAAGGTATGGAAGTTATTAGTGAACTTCAGAACTTCTTGGCCCCTCTCTTGCCGCAGTGTGGTCCATCTCATGTACTGCTCCTCATAGTTTCCAATAGGGTAATATTGTTCCTTTATCGCATCCACAAAAAAATCCCAATTGGGCTCAGCCCCATATATTCCAGAATCCTCTGTGGAACTCTACTCCCAGTAAGTTTACCACCAATGTTTGACATGGGGGAGAGCCTTAAGGAGTGCGAAGGTGATCTTTTCCTTGTCGGAAAAATTATGAACAGAGAAATAACCTTCTAGCAGATTTAACCATTTATCTAGGGCATCTGCATCTATTTGACCTTCAAATACGGGAATATAAAAATTAACCTGTACCTTGAAAGGTGAGGTGCCTCCAAAGTGGCCGCTTGATGAAGATGCACCTGATGCTATCGGCAGGTGTTGAAGGATGTGGGAAAAATTCTCCATCATTTTGTCCCTCTGTCGTGTGAGAGCTTGCTCAAGCAACATATTGATAGGATCGTCTGCTCTGTCGATTTTCTTTTCTTCCACCATGGAGGGTTTCTTGGGTGTGCGAGAGAAATTGTCTTCAAGAGAGACAAGCTCGAGACCCAACTTTCTATACTCAGACCTCGTCGGGGACATGCACTGAAAAAACGATCAAGAGTAGCCTGCTCTGATACCATTGATCCGGATTATTTTCAGCACGAAATGAGATCAGAGATATAATAAAGAAATGCACAGAGATATCACAGATATTCAATAATATAACAGAAATGTATCAGAGATGCAACCATAAACACAGATATACAGTAATACACAATTTCTATTAATGAAAGAAACGTACAGAGACTGTAAAAATACAGAGTGAAAGACTCGCTAGAATGGTGGCAGCTTATCTCTTAGAAGAGATGTGACGGCTACTCGCATTCGCAAGAAGATGATTACAATGAGGCTCAGAAGGCCTTTTTACAATAGACAGGAATGCCAAAATTCCTAGACATCCAAAAACCTAACCCTAGGAGATGGAGCGCCAAAATTTATGTGGGCCCCGTTTTGGTAAGTTAGTACATCAACTTCCCAGAGTGGTAACGTTTGCATACGATCTTTGTTTTAGGCGTGTGATAGCTCATTGGAAAGGTATTGTCGAGGAGATCTATTTTGGGGGCTCAATCATGCCTTTGGCTATCATTGAGATCCTTGATCTCGAAAAACCTTCATTTAGGCCCTTAAAATGGCCCCGGAAGTTAAAACCTTCTAAAAATAGTAAATTGCCAAAATTGCTAGAAACATGTTTTGGGCCAGTTGGAAAAGGTGGGTGGACACCGATATCCACCTGAATCAATCCTCCCTCCTTAGGAAGCAATGGTCTCCATTGCGTTGAGTTCTCGGGGGAGAGAGGAAAGCGATTCTTGAATCTAAATCTTGGTGAGTTGCTTGCCTTGTTGGAACCGTCGTGCTGCTTGGTTTGTTGAAGGTTGTCATGAATCTGTGGCTGGAAAGGTTAGACATTTTTAACTTGATTGGCTACATGAGATGACTGTGTGTAGAAGGAATCTTTGTGCTTTGCTGAAACCTTGTCGACCTGCTTCTGGTGGATAGAACGTGCTTGGGCTGAGGCTGTAGTGGTTGCAGTATCCTTTTGTTCCCCTTTTGAACAAATTGTGGAGACGATGAATTTTGTAGTATGAGATACTACCTTGCGGCACTGTTTAGGTGGGGCAGTAGTTGGAACTACCTCTGGTATCCTGTAGAGATGACCCCCCAGAGTAATAATGACACTACGGGGTCGAGACTCATAGATAGCATGGCGTTTCCACATATATGGATGGCCCAAGAGAACATCACAAACATCCAGTGGGGAAACATCACATAATACCTCATCTTTAAAGGGTTGGATGCCATATGATAATCGACATTGTTGGTTGACACTCAGATCGCGTCCTTGCCGAAGCTACCCGATGTTGTATGGTTGTGGGTGTGGTGTTGTCGACAATCCCAACTGTTTGACGACCTCTGCTAAGATGAGGTTCTTATGGCTTCCGCTATCAACAATAAAATGAAACGGGGTCCCCTTCACCCACATCTGTGAATGAAAAAGGTGCTCCCCCTCTTCAGGATATGTTGGTTCTTCTGGTTGAATCGTTGCGGTCGCGACAATAGCAGTGGGGTCTACGTCAATGATATGTCCTTTACCATTATTTTCAGAATCAGATTCTGAATCAGGGTTCGGCTCTTTGTCTTTGATCTCAGCCACCAATGACTGTTTTGAGCGACATTCATCGGTGTTGTGCCAGGGGCTTTTGTGGAAATCGCACCATTTTCCAGTGTCCTTCTTTGTCTTCCCGTGACCCTTCTTTTCATGTGGATTTTCAGGAGACTATTTGTTAGGGGTGTCTTTGTGATACTTTGGTTGTTGTGTATTTGTAGAAACAAAATCCCGTTTGTTCTGGTGCTTAAATTTCTGCTCGATTTTAATAGCATATCGATAGGCAACACCGAGTGATGAGATGTCTAGAAAATCCATTTCAGTTTTGATGTATCTGTGTAGAGCCCCACAGTATTTCAGAACCAAATGTCGTTCATATTATTTGATACCCAGCTTAGTGTGCAAGGTATGGAAGGTATTGGTGAACTTCAGAACTGCTTGGCCCCTATCTTGCTGCAGTGTGGTCCATCTCATGTACTGGTCCTCATAGTTGCCAATAGGGTAATATTGTTCCTTTACTGCATCCACAAAAAAATCCCAAGTGAGCTCAACCCCATATATTCCAGAATCCTCTGTGGAACTCTGCTCCCAGTAAGTTTCCCACCAATGTTTGACATGGGGGAGAGCCTTAAGGAGTGCGAAGGTGATCTTTTCCTTGTCGGAAAAATTATGAACAAAGAAATAAACTTCTCGCAGATTTAACCATTTATCTAGGGCATTTGCATCTATTTGACCTTCAAATACAAGAATATCAAAATTAACCTGTACCTTGAAAGGTGAGGTGCCTCCAAAGTGGTCGCTTGATGAATATGCACCTGATGCTATCGACAGGCATTGAAGGATGTGGGAAAAATTCTCCATCATTTCGTCCCTCCGTCATGTGAGAGCTTGCTCAAGCAACATATTGATAGGATCATCTGCTCCGTCGATTTTCTTTTCTTCCGCCATTGAGGGTTTCTTGGGTGTGCGAGAGAGATTGTATTCAAGAAAGAAAATATCAAGACCCAACTTTCTATACTCGGACATCGTTGGGGACATACACTAAAAAAAACGATCAAGAGCAGCCTCCTCTGATACCACTGATTCGGATTATTTTCGGCACGAAATAAGATCGGAGATATAATAAAGAAATTCACATAGATATCGCAGATATTCAATAATATAACAGAAATATATCAGAGATGCAACCATAAACATAGATATACAGTAATACACAATTTCTATTAATGAAAGAAACGTACAGAGACTGTAAATATACAGAGTGAAAGACTCGCCAGAATGGTGGCAGCTTATCTCTGAGAAGAGATGTGACGGCTACTCGCATTCATAAGAAGATGATTACAATGAGGCTCGGAAGGCATTTTTACAATAGACGGGAATGCCAAAAGTCCTAGACATCCAAAAAACTAACCCTAGGAGATGGAGCGCCAAAATTCATGTGGGCCCCGTTTGGGTAAGTTAGTACATCAACTTCCCGGGGTCGTAACTTTTGCATACGATCTTCGTTTTAGGCCTGTGATAGCTCATTGGAAAGGTATCATCGAGGAGATTCATTTTGGGGGCTCAATCATTCAATTGTATATCATTTAGATTATCGATCTCGAAAAACCTTCATTTAGGCCCTCAAAATGGCCCCGAAAGTTAAAACCTGCTAAAAATAGTAAATTGCCAAAATTGCTAGAAACATGTTTTGGGCCAGTTGGAAAAGGTGGGTGGACACCGATATCCACCTAAATAAATCCTCCCTCCTTAGGAAGCAATGGTCTACATTGCGTTGAGTTCCCGGGGGAGAGGGGAAAGCGATTCTTGAATCTGAATCTTGGTGAGTTGCTTGCCTTGTTGGAACCGTCGCACTGCTTGGTTTGTTGAAGGTTGTCACGAACCTGTGGCTGGAAAGGTTGGACATTTTTAACTTGTTTGGCTACATGAGATGACTATGTACATAAGGAATATTTGTGCTTTGTTGCAACCTTGTCGACCTGCTTCTGGTGGATAGAAGGTGCTTGGGCTGAGGTTGTAGTCGTTGCAGTATCCTTTTGTTCCCCTTTTGAATAGATTGTGGAGAAGATGAATTTTGTAGTATGAGATACTACCTTGTGGCACTGTTTAGGTGGGGCAGTAGTTGGAACTACCTCTGGTATCCTATAGAGATGACCCCCTAGAGTAATAATGACACTACGGGGTCAAGACTCATAGATAGCATGGCATTTCCACATATATGGCTGGCCCAAGAGAACATCACAAACATCCAGTGGGGCAACATCACATAATGCCTCATCCTTGAAGGGTTGGATGCCGTATGACAATCGGCATTGTTCGTTGACACGGAGATCTCATCCTTGCCGAAGCCACCCGATGTTGTATGGTTACGGGTGTGGTGTTGTCGACAATCCCAACTGTTTGACGACTTCTGCTGAGATGAGGTTCTTCTGGCTTCCGCTATCAACAATAAAATGCAGCAGGGTCCCCTTCACCCACATCTGTGAATGAAAAATGCGCTCCCCCTCTTCAGGATATGTTGGTTCTTCTGGTTGAATCGCTGCGGTCATGACAATAGCAGTGGGGTCTACGTCAATGATATGTCCTTTACCATTATTTTCAGAATCAGATTCTCAATCAAGGTTCGGCTCTTTGTCTTTGATCTCGGCCACCAATGACTGTTTTGAGCGACATTCATCGGTGTTGTGCCAGGGGATTTTGTGGAAATCGCACCATTTTCCAGTGTCCTTTGTCTTCCCGTGACCCTTCTTTTCATGTGGATTTTTAGGAGAATATTTGTTAGGGGTGTCTTTGTCATACTTTGGTTGTTGTGGATTTGCAGAAACAAAATCCCATTTGTTCTCGTGCTTAAATTTTTGCTCAATTTTAATAGCATATTGATAGGCAACACCGAGTGATGAGATGTCTAGAAAATCCATTTCAGTTTGGATGTATCTGTGTAGAGCCCCATGGTATTTCAGAACAAAATGTCGTTCATATTCTTTGATACCCAGCTTGGTGTGCAAGGTATGGAAGGTATTGGTAAAATCCAGAATTGCTTGGCCCCTCTCTTGCCGCAGTGTGGTCCATCTCATGTACTAGTCCTCATAGTTGCCAATAGGGTAATATTGTTCCTTTACCGCATCCACAAAAAAATCCCAAGTGGGATCAGCCCCATATATTCCAGAATCCTCTCTGGAACTCTACTCCAAGTAAGTTTCCCACCAATGTTTGACATGGGGGAGAGCCTTAAGGAGTGCGAAGGTGATCTTTTCCTTGTCGGAAAAATTATGAACAGAGAAATAACCTTCTAACAGATTTAACCATTTATCTAGGGCATCTGCATCTATTTGACCTTCAAATATAGGAATATCAAAATTAACCTGTACCTTGAAAGATGAGGTGCCTCCAAAGTGGCCGCTTGATGAAGATGTGCCTAATGCTATCGGCAGGCGTTGAAGGATGTGGGAAAAATTCTCCATCATTTCGTCCGTCTGTCGTGTGAGAGCTTGCTCAAGCAACATATTGATAGGATCGTCTGCTCCGTCGATTTTCTTTTCTTCTACCATTGAGAGTTTCTTGGGTGTGCAAGAGCAATTGTCTTCAAGAGAGACAAGCTCGATACCCAACTTTCTATACTCGGACCTCGTCAGGGACATGCACTGAAAAAACGATCAAGAGCAGCCTGCTCTGATACCACTGATTCGGATTATTTTCGGCATGAAATGAGATCGGAGATATAATAAAGAAATGCACAGAGATATCGCAGATATTCAATAATATAACATAAATTTATCAGAGATGCAACCATAAACATAGATATACCGTAATACACAATTTCTAGTAATGAAAGAAACGTATAGAGACTGTAAAAATACAGAGTGAAAGACTAACTAGAATGGTGGCAGCTTATCTCTGAGAAGAGATGTGACGGCTACTCCCATTCGCAAGAAGATGATTACAATGAGGCTCGAAAGGCCTTTTTACAATAGACTAGAATGCCAAAAGTCCTAGACATCCAAAAACCTAACCCTAGGAGATGGAGCACCAAAAGTCATGTGGGCCCCGTTTGGGTAAGTTAGTACATCAACTTCCCGGGGTCGTAATTTTTGCATACGATCTTCGTTTTAGGCGTGTGGTATCTCGTTCGAAAGGCATCGTCGAGGAGATTCATTTTGGGGGATAAATCATGCCTTTGGCTATCATTAAGATCCTTGATCTCGAAAAACCTTCATTTAGGCCCTCAAAATGGCCCTGGAAGTTAAAACCTGCTAAAAATAGTAAATTGCTAAAATTGCTAGAAACATGTTTTGGGCCAGTTGGAAAAGGTGGGTGGCCACTGATATCCACCTGGATCAATCCTCCCTCCTTAGGAAGCAATGCTATCCATTGCGTTAAGTTCCCAGGAGAGAGGGGAAAGCGATTGTTGAATCTGAATCTGGGTGAGTTGCTTGCCTTGTTGGAACCGTCGCGCTGCTTGGTTTGTTGAAGGTTGTCACGAACCTGTGGCTGCAAGGGTTGGAACTTTTTAACCCATTTGGCTACACAATATGACTATGTGCAGAAGGAATCTTTGTTCTTTGCTGCAACCTTGTCGACCTACTTCTAGTGGATAGAAGGTGCTTGGGCTGAGGCTGTAGTGGTTGCAGTATCCTTTTGTTCCCCATTTGAATAGATTGTGGAGAAGATGAATTTTGTAGTATGAGATACTACCTTGCGGCACTGTTTAGGTGAGGCAGTAGTTGGAACTACCTTTGGTATCCTATAGAGATGACCCTCCAGAGTAATAATGACACTACGGGGTCGAGACTCATAGATAGCATGGCGTTTCCACATATATGGCTGGCCCAAGAGAACATCACAAACATCTAGTGGGGAAACATCACATAATACCTCATCCTTGAAGGGTTGGATGCCGTATGACAATCGAGATTGTTGGTTGACACAGAGATCTTGTCCTTGCCGAAGCCACCCGATGTTGTATGGTTGTGGGTGTGGTGTTGTCGACAATCCCAACTGTT
>ML777038.1:272619-282910 GCA_009831015.1 Picea engelmannii | reverse complement strand
ATAGTACATTTCATTCCATTTCTGGTGGTATGTGGAACGTCACATAACTCCTCACGGTTTGAGAGTTATGGCCTTACGAAGTTGGAGGACCCTCACATGTCATCTAGAAGCCCCAAAAGGTCAAAGTAGTCAAAGTGGTTTAAAGGATTTTACAAGGTAAATAATAAAGTGAAGTGATGAGTGTATTATAATTCAAAGTGAATAAAAAATAAATTATTTCAATAATAAATTTAATGGAGAAATTAGAAGTGGGTTAACCCTAAAATAAGGAAAGTGGGCCAAGTGACCTAGAAGATGTTTTTAAGGAAGCTACTTGGAGAGTATAAATAAGAGATAAGGCTCTCTCATTTTAATCACACTTGAGAATATTGAATACGTATAGGTGTATGGGGTAACCAAAGTATATCTAAGCTGAAAGTTCAAGGAAACTGAAGAAAAGAAGGCCGAAATGCAAGGAAGGATAAATTCTTTTGATGGTGCTTTCTAAGGTATGTTATTTACAGGTCATCTCACCATTTTCTCTATAACGTTTTTTCTATAATGATTCAGATCGTGAAATTGGTATGCCATTGAGAAAACATATTCAAGTATCTATGGTAAAAAAATTCACCTCATGGGTCATTGTATTTTTGGATTTACACTCTCTTCAAAATAGAGTTTGTGGCTAGTACTGAAACTAGTCAAAAACAAGTGTTTCAGGTAAAAATGTCATAACTTCTTCATAACAGATCCAAATTCATTTTGACAAGATGTGTTGGTTAGGATACATTTTTTAGTATGTTGTGTAACATTTTTTGATCAATTCAAAAAATATTCCATGCGGGAAACGCTCTACAAGGTCGCTCTCTAGAATAAGCCAGAATTCAACAAGGTATGACATTTTTGCTATAACTCCTTTTATGAGAGGTTCCAAGTAGTGAAACCTGGAGAAATTGCATAAAATACACTGAAGAACATTGTGTATTAGTTTCAGATCTTTATAAATTACAGGTACAAATTTATGATTACTTCAAGTTAGGGTTGTTGACTAATACAAAACTACGAATGTGAGACTAAAGAAACATTTGAGAGCACCCAATTCACCCCCCCTCTCAGTAATCTAGCAGTTATTGTTGCAGCTCTCATCTGGGGATGACATGATTCTTGATGAGGGGATCATCGCACATCCTATTGGATAGAGGCAAATGATGTTCTGGCTGGAGTCTGTGCTTCCCGTGGTAACTGTAGTTTTCTTTTGTAATCTTGTTGTTGGTGCTTGGGTTATAGCACCTTCAGGCGTTGGGTTGTGTGATTTATAGGTTCTGGTTACTAGTCATAGATGGCCATTGTTTCGAGATGGTGTACATTGTCCCTTACCTTGTAGGTGTTATAGCAATATTTTCCCCACCATTGCTATCTTGCACAGAGGGCCTTTTTCCATTTCCCTATGCAGACTTGTCATCCCTTTTTGATGAATCCAGAACCAAAAATACACATTTTTGAACATATATGCACCCTATCTTCTATACAACATGCGTATATGCAGGATGCTCCACTACAACCCGCGTACATCAAGATTTGTGGCAGAAAATACAAAATGGAGTCATGTTTCCATGTCAAGACAAGAGATATCTAATCCTTGGCCTTCAACATACTAGAAATGTTCTGACTCGACCCTTCAGTTGCATTTTGAAGACTATAAAAGAACAATTCCAAGCTATGGAAAAGAGGAGAAAGAATTCAACTTTCAGAGAAAAGTTACTCTGGATAAATTACTTCATATTGAGTCTGCATCCCTTTGTCCCTCAAGTTTTAACACAGTGTTCATCCCCCAAGCTCTTTCCTTATTGTTGAGAGAACCTCATTGTCTCTCTCCTATCAGCTTGCCTTTGGTGGAGGATTGAAGTGGTGGAGGCACAGTTGGAAGGAACCTGATTTCTTGGTTTCAAACTGTGAAGACACGAAAGTCTGTAATGTTGTCACTTCTGGTGATCAATTATTAATAGAAATACTTCTTTCTCGTCCTATTGGTGTCGTGCAAATATATGATTATTATCCATGGGCATGTTTGTAATGTTTATTAATGGATTATGTTATCTAATGTGCTAACCCCTTTATGATATCACCATGTACTTGCTATGCTTGTTTGTTAAGAACTTATTTCAAGTATAAAGCTTTGGGTCAAAGTGCTCAATGATGGAACATCATTGAACATTGGATCGAGGTAGGCCTCTTTCTTATCTTGAACATTAGCTTATATAACATACAATGGAATTGAGTTGATTTCTACAGCCATACCTGTCTTTTGTGGTTTACCCTTGTCCATAGAGAGTTTTTCCCTTGTAACATAATTGGCGACTCCAGTGGGGAGAGATATTCCTTCTAAGGGTTGAAGTACTTTTTCTTCTTACATTGCTCTGTTTCCTTTGTGTTTCTTATCGTATCACTGCTTGACAGATTCTATTCACTCTAGGTCTGATTTTTCAACCTTTTTACCTTTGACTGACCTTGTTTTCAAGACTATACGTGCCCTATTTCCTTGAGAGTCGCGTACACATGCGTGCTATCTCACTGCTAGATGTGTGTATATGCCTTGTTTCCCTGAATAGTCATGTATACCACTTTCCCTTGGGTGGGATTTGATGATTGTTGAGCCTTCTTAGGTCTCTATAGTGTCTGTTAAGTTTCTCTGGGTTGACAGGAAACCTGTTGGGAGTTGAATTTTTGGGTGTAGTCTTTCTCGTTGTTTTTCATTTTTGGTTTTTCCTTGAACCCTGGATTGTTTGCTTGGCTTCTTGGTATTCTACTTGAAGTTATTTTGTTTATACATAGTAGAATTTATATATCAGGTTTCTTTTCAGTCTATACATTTTCTCTTTAATATATTGAAAATACAAAAAAATAGGCAGTTTGCATTGGTTAGCATTTTTTGTCTTTGAACCCTTATCATTAGATTAGGGCATTTAGAAAAAGATTGCATTTTACTTCTGAATTGCAGAGTTGAAATTGAAAATTGCACTGTTTTTATTAACATATCATTCATTGAAAAGTTAAAGATAGACTTTGCATTATATTCATATTATCTTCTTGCATAGTCATAACATCATGAGTTTCACTTCCATACCCTTTTGAGTAATCACAACCAATAAAATTTACTCTTTAAACTAAAATTGATTAGTCACAATTTTATTTTTTAGGGTGCACAAACTAGTCTAGGATTTTGTGAGTAAACTTCTCCAAGGAAATTAAATCAACATATGTGTCTGAGACAAGAACTTGAGAAGTCTATTGTATAATTGGTAATATCAGGAGGCTCCTCTCACATCGAAGTTAATCACGAGGTCACATGAAGTTAGTTGAAGGGATAACCCCTGGATATTCACCTAGCGTTAGAGATATTTCCATGGATTTATTCATATTTGGGGATCTTGCTAGTACCCATACCTCTGTGAGAGGCGGTGCTTTCAAGGTTCTGGTCTTTTCTACCTTGCCCATAAGGTGATCTAGACTTACGACTTCTCACCTGTGCATCGATTATACAATGATTTATTAGTTGTTTGACCTAGGTATCTCATAGGTTACTTGTAGGGGTTATTTCTGGCATTGGAGTGTAGTTTTTATCTATAATTATAAAGGGGAAAGGAATCTTGTACAGACTATGCAGACAACCAAAAAAGGAATTGGATATATAACTCCTTAAGAGGATTACTTCAGGATTGAATATCATTCTAGCCAAAGAAACATAATAGGGAAAATATGGTGAAGAAAAATATCTCACGAAATATCTTCTAGGTATTATTGATGTTATATTAACTCTAGTTATGAGTAATTGTGAATGTAGGTAGCATATAAGGATTGGTAGCAAGAAACAACTAGTAGAGTTGTGACAAAGAGCAAAAAATATATCAAGTAGAGAATTTTCGGCATAACCTTATAGCAACAGATGTTGTAATTAATTCAAACTAATATTGGAAGTGTAGAGGAAAAGTGGATGTTCTCAAGAGAAAGTGATTAACTAGAGAGACAGATAAGAGCATAGGAGTTCTTAGAGGGTTCCAATGGAGAAAACCTATAATACCAAAAGTCCATAGCTCATGATGAAGATTGGTGAGGTATTGGGTAGAAGATGAGGATATTTGCTATAGAGGCTTGATGCATATGACATGTGAACAAAGAGATGTTCACAAAGGTAGAGGTGAAAATGACTATTGATGGTCATTATAGAGGTTTAGAAATAACCCACAATAAAGGAAAGGAAAATTCCAAGGAAAATGTAATAAAAAGGATGATTCGAGAGGATATTGACAAAGAAATGGTTGAGTAAAGGATAAAAATAAATTACATTGGATAGTTGCTACAAATAAAAATAGAGGAAAACCAAAGACAAGGTTGGAATGTATGGAAGAGAGTCAAGTGGCCTATAGTGAAATTGTTTGAAAGAAATCTGAGGAGAATCTTGATGATCTTGAAGAACATGTTACTTTGTTTACTGAATAAAGAGAAACTCAGAGAAGGTGATTTTAGACCTAGGTCACTGGTAGAAGAGATAGTTCACTTTTCTGAACCAGAGCATGGATTGTTCCTTAGAGAGGAGGATGAAGATATTGATGAGAGACACACTGCAAGTCTCATGGACTGTGTGGAAATTCCATATCAACATAAGGATGTGCTGATAGAAATATCAAATGAGGCTAGAGAGCCTTATGTTTTTTTTGAAAATTTGTGTATTATTGCAGATTTTGTAGAGGACGATAGTGGGTAGTCATTTAAAGCTATCATAAATCTAGAGGAAGATGAAGGAGGACATAACTCAAATTGTATTCTAAAGGAATATGGAGCAAAATCATCTCTTGAAGGAATACTTACATAGGATATAAACTATAAGGAAGAGCTGGAACTCTTAGAAGGTTGGTTGGCAATGGATACAGGGGATGAATATTGCATCGAATTTATGAATGCAATTCTAGTTAATTTTGTTGATTTATATGATGAATTGGAAATATTGGAGAAGAAGATAACATATCAAAAGGTGCATATTCAACATGAAAAGTTAGAGATGAATAACATTGTTGTAACTCTTGTACAAGAGTAGGATATGCACCATCCAGTTAACAACAACAACAAATTTAAGCAAGTTTACAACAACATGTAGTAGTCAGACGATAGAATGAACATGGAGATTGATGAGTTATGGATGTTGATGATGAAAGTAACTAAGAGGAGGAATACAAAGGTAATAAGGATGACAAACAAAAAAGTACAATTGGTTGTGACTCTTTGAATCAACAAATCAAGTGGATGACAAAAACATAAAATTTGGAAGCCTGCAGAATTGGAGACATCAGTGATTGAAAAATAACATGAAAGGATGTTTGCGCAATAACAATATAAAGTTTTGGATTCACGAGGACTTCTACAATTGGAACTCATGATCAGAAAATCATGAACACGTTTTGTTCATTGGGAGTGGAGAATCTTGCCTCCAAAATCAAGCATGTTTGACTACACCAAGGGATCTTGGGTTTATTTCAATTTAATTCTGGAATTGATGAAAATTCCTATGTTTGAAGGAATTATAGAAAATTTGTATTATTTTTGGAGTGAATTGTAATTAAGTTAATTCTCTAGAGTTATGGGGACTTAGAGACATATTAGGGTTGGTTATATCTATCTTGAGTGCATTGTGGATATAGAATGAGGATTTAGTGGATCTAGAGGATACTAGGGATTTGTATGAGAGTTTTTAGGATCTGAAACATATTGTAGTTTAAAAATCATTGTGTATTAAAATTGTAAGACTATTGGCATGAGGGGTGGTGAATTGAAACGAAATCAGGCCAATGTGTGAGAAGAGGTCGATCACTGAGAATTGAATCAGTGAGAGGAAACCCCAGATCATGAATCACATAGAAGTATTTTTTTCCATGTAAATTCATGTATAGTAATTCATTAATAGAATATTATGTTTATGGGATCTTTGTGCTAATGTGGATTGGATTTTTCTTCATTATATCTCTGTATTGGGTGATCAGAAGTCTAAGATCAGATTCTAGATAATTGTGTTATGGATTTTGCGGTTTAAAATCATAAAAGAACCCTCAGTCGAAAAATAGGGTGGATCGAAGTATAACTACGATTATTTATCAAATTTGGATCAATGATCCATGTTGCTCAGATATCATGAGTGAACAAGAAGATATGAAATACTTTGGGTGCAAGCAAATTGAAGTTGAATACCTTTAAGGACAGAGTCAAAGTCCTTTTGTAGGGGATAGGGAACAATGATCGTTTGATTGAAATGAGAATTCGATCATGATCATTTATTATCATGCCATATTTTCCATTCCTTTGTTATTAATGGACGCCTGAGATCAGATCTCAGATCTAGATTAATGGTTTAGAAACAATCTGCACATGAAGTTTGAAATGATGGTAAGAGTTTCAGAGTAGCGCATTCAAAGTATAAGGTGGAAACAAACTCCGAAAAGGGAAGTCATATAAATGGTGTGGATTTATCGAGGTAGAAAGATTGTTGACAGAGGAAAATATTGAGTTATGAATCTGACAGACAACATTAAAGTATTTTGGAATCCATGTTTTGGAGCCAAAGTTTGAAAGCACTCCAACTTGGACAGAGAAATGAATGGTGAATATTTACCTAGAGTGATCCTTATTAAGGTCAAGAAACTGAGGCATGGAATTACCCCATTGACTATTTGAGTGGTACCATTGGAGTCCTTCAATGAAGTTAAGTTCAACATAGCAACACCGATAGGTGACTAAGATCTATTTGGAGTTGAGTATATCAACAAATTAGGAAGAGACATCTGGTAGGTCACTAGAGTGACATGTGGTAGCTAACAGATCCTATCCCTGGCATCAATGAATGGAAAGTGGACACATGTCAATGACATCGATGAATGAGTGAATGACACATAGAATTTAGATTGACGAGTAAGCAGGCAGCATGTGGCATCCACGAGTCAGTCTCGTGGAAAAGACTTATCGTAGTGGATGTAAAGGTTGATGATTTGTGATTGTTGGATTCAAAGAAGATCAACGATGGAGAGGATAGCGATATTCAAAGTCTAAGAGGAGGAAGAAATAATTTCGGAATAAATGATTCATAGCATTGCAACTTAAAGAATTCTAACAGGGTGATTTTGATGCAAAGGATAATGGGGTTTAATTGATACCGTCCATCGAGACACACTTAGAAGAGAGATCAACCATTCATTGACACATAATTTTTCGATTCTAGTATGACCACAACAATATGAGGTGAATTAAGGATCGTCCATATTGCTATGATCAATGGTGGGAGATGAACTATATGAAAGGTTCGATGACCTACAGAAATTTAAGTTCGATGGTGTTATGGTGAGATAAAGGGATCAACAAATATAGATTAAAGGAGCCAAGGAGTAAAGATTTAGAGAATGGTTATGTTCTAGGTCATGAAGAATGATTAGTGCTTGGATTAAAGCGCTAAATTTCTAGTGAGAAACAAAAATTTGTAGACTATGTTCCAATGGAGAAATAATTGGTCCCATGAGCTAAATTAGAAGCAGTTCAATCTAAGTTGTAGAAAAAATTAGATTCAATTTTATACACTTGTGGGAATATATGGACAAAATGTCATCACTATACCTATAAAATTCTTCTTCTAAATAAAATTCCATGTGGGAACCTTATTGTGTAGACTCAACCACATAATTATCTTTTTTTTGTTGGGCGTTTTAATTTCCAAACAATTTTCCACCACTAGATAGGATGGCCTTCTATTCCTTCTTATGATTTATATTTGTATCCTATTCTAGGAACATAATCCCTACAAGGATTTAATGACTAGTTCAACTAGTCCTCTTATTCCATTGTTTTCTACCAGGATTTATGTGTATCTTTTTCATTTCTTTTCATACTCAACACCAATCCGACTTCTTCCCATGTTATCCATTATTGATGCCAATTAACGAAACTTACCTAGTTTTCAACATGTAAAATATTAAAATAAACTTTGTTCCTTAAATCTTGAACTATCTGGAAGAGAAGTCTATAAACACCTTTTCTCCCTACTTAGGGTTCAAGACCGATTTCCACTTTATACCCTTTTCCAATTTGACAAATTATCCAATTTCCAACCAGATGGAAAGAAAAGATAATGAATTTCCATATTATTAAGGAATTATTTGAATATGTGAGGGGAATTTTGATCCAATCCTCCATTTTATTAAGGGAGACATACTTAGATCTAACTACATGAACCATAAAATGTGTTCCCTAAATTAGCCTCCACACATTTTTTGCAACAAGACTCTTTGAAAAGAGAGGGGTTTTTAAGGCCCTAACCTTCAATGGATTTTGATAATTACATATTTTTCCATGAGGCCAACACAATAATTGGTTTTATTTGGGTCTCCAAACCAAATAAACTCGTAGAAAAGTTTCTTAATCGATTCCAAAACACCTTTTGGGATCTAAGAAAACAATATCTAGTAGACCAGAATAACTTCCAAAACTACTTTTAAGAAAACTAAACGAACTCCCTTAGATAACAATATATTACACTGAGTATTTAATTTCTTCTCCACTTTAGCAAATATTCACTATCAATCACATTTTTTAATTGATTTGGCTTCAAAAGGAAACCTAGATACTTCAAGCCTTACATTTTTGTATTGATTTGGCTTCAAAAGGAAACCTAGATAGTTCAAGCCTTATTCTAGATCAGTCATCTTATAGGGTAATAATTGAGTAATAAATTTATTTTCCTGGTCATATATCCCCCATAAGGTCATCATATATTTGTACATATTAATTATCATTCCATTTAATTTACAAAATCCATGATACCCATGAATTTATCAATAATTGTTCTAGTTCGTTCGTAAAATATTAGTATATCATCTACAAACAATAGATGTGTGATATTGCATGATACTCCAATAGGCACCTCTTTAACACTATCATTTCCTTCTACTTATTTAAGTAGCCTACTTAAGCCTTCAAGTATTAAAATAAATAGAAGGCAAGATAAAGGGAATCCTTGTCTATGACCCCTCCACGATTTGAAGAAAGGGGTTGTTACTCCATTTAATAAAAGAAAAAGTATATGGAGGAAATGCAACTCATTATCTAGACAATGAATTGATGGAAGGAACCTAAATGAATCAAAATTAGTCTAATGTAAATCCAACGTACATTTTCATAAGATTTGGATAGGTCCACTTTCATCACCATCAATCTTTGGTTCCTAACCTTTATTTAATGTATGCATTCTTGGGTTATCTCAACTACCTCATGAATTTTTCTTCCCTCTATGAACTCAAACTGTTCTCCAAAGATTTTTTTTGAGACAACCATTTTCAATATTCTAGAAATTACTTTTGAGATAATTTTGTATATGTAGTTCCATATAGAGATAGATCTAAATTTTTCAAAGGTTTTAGGATTATATTCTTTAGGAATTTGCGTTAGGAACATTGTACTGAAGGATCCTATCATTTTTCCTTGTGTTTTTTTATTCTTCACCACACTTAGTAAATATTCCTCTATAAATTAATAACAACCCCCCAAAAATTACATGGGTAGACCATCGGGCCCAAGAATTTTGTTGTATTGAAAACTTTGCAAAGTCGGATACAGATCTTATTTCCCATATTCATTTATCAATGGATGATTATATTCTTCATTGATGATGCTAGGGAAGGATTTTGATAGCCTAATCACTTATACTATTGTAGCACTAGTGTCTTTGTTGAAAAGGGAGGAGAAACGATTTACTCCTTTAGATGCCATGTCCTTGATTTTTTTTCCCAAGTACCATCTCCCTTATCAATTTTCCAATCATAATTAATATTATTTATATATTTTTCATACTTATGAAATAATTTTGTATTCTCATCCCTGAACTATAACCATAATTCCCTTCTCTTGAGCCTCCATTATTTTTCTTTTTGCAAAAGGATGTGCCTCCTTTAATATTCTAGTAACTTTACTTTAATTTTTTGTTCCCAACTCATATACCTAAAACCTTCACTATTGTAAAGTATCTGCAAGGATTCATATGCTTCTCTAATAACTTATCATCTCTTAGCTTTTTGTCCCTTTTATAATTGGAATCCTCTTGTTTTTCTTATTTTAAATTTTTGTAAAATTGAATTGGAAAAGATTCTCTTAAATTACTATTATAAGTTTTCCAAAAAGATTTCATTTTCCCCACAAACTCCTTCATCTTCAACCATTCTAGATTTAGTTTAAAGGTACTATAAGGTCTCTCCATTGTAGGAACTACCTCTAACACCATATTATT
>ML777038.1:237734-272603 GCA_009831015.1 Picea engelmannii | reverse complement strand
CCCCCCCCCCCCTTTTCCCCCATGGTGATCCATTGTTTGATCCTAATGAATTCATCTAGAAAGGATTCAAATATTAAAAACATTCAGAGTTGTTTTCCGGATAATCGAAAGTTGGTGTCATTTTTTTTGTCGTCGACGTTTCAAATCCGAATCGGGATTTGAAACATCGATGACAATAAAAATGACACCAACTGTGGATTATCCTGAAAACAACTTTGAAAATCCTCACCACGTAAACTTGAAAACAATATTAAAAACTTATCATGCCTCTTAGCAATGTTTTCTTCCCCAACACTCTTGTTTCTACAAGTGGGACATATTTTAACTAGTTTGATATCCAAAAATCTAATTTATTCCAATTTTATAATAAAATAACCACAAAGAGAGTCCATTTGAGAAAATCATCCCCAAAATTTGTATGTGCCTATGGTGATGTCCAAGTCCCCCCCTATCACAACTAATCCATTTTGAAAAATGTATCCCAATATTCCACCTTGTCCATGTAAGGACCATAAAAAATCAACATTTTGATCTCTTTCCTTAGGTCCAAAGAGAAAAATTAGGTCCCTAGTCCTATGGGAAAGGAAAAAGTAGTGAGGGTGAAGGATCATTTATTCCATCCTATCACATTCCATTCATATCTCCCAATGGAATTTATGAAACAGAAGTCATATTTACTAAATAATTAGGAGTGTTCCAAAGTGATTTTGTCCCCATCTTTCATTATCTCTTCCAATAGAATAAAATAAGGTTTCATATTTTCAACTAATATCATGAAGTCAAAATTATTTGAGGTTTTATCCATCCCTCTACAATTTCAGGTCAAAAAAATTATTTGGAACCCTCAAAGGGGGCTTTATATCTAAGAACCCCAATGAAGAGTAATTGTTTGCCACATCTGGTTTATGGAGACATTCATTTTTTGTACATATACATGAATTATTTCTTTCCCATTTAATTGAATTTAGGCACTTTCTCTTCAAAAAATCCAAATCCCCCTCCATATTTACTGGAAAATTGAGAGTCCCTTTGCATCTAGGTATTAAATTGTACTTCAACGGTTCTAGTAGATTGGAATCCAAGATATCCTTTCCATTCATGGTGTAGTTAGGATTAAGGTTTGTATAGGAATATTTTAGATATTTGTCAACATCCAAACCCTATATGATTATAGAAATAGGTATGATAGGTTGTGGGTTGGGGTTTTTTATACCCCACAAACTAGGTAGAAAATCACTTAGGGATCTTAGTCCTTTGGATAGAACCTTATTTACATAGTTCCCAAAAACAAGATTTTCCAAAGAAATACTTTTATTTAGAGAGTGATGTAACAAACCTCCCATTTAGTTACGACAACAAGCCTCTCATAACAAGTGCAATTTTTTTTTTGTGTGTGTGCGTGTGTAGAAGAGTAATAAAGACATTATACTTTTCATCACAACATGACAACGAACATGATGCATGCATCTGCGACAACAACATAACGACCTAAGAAGCACATCAAGCATTTGGACACAATGAATGACAATCAACTGATGAAAAATAAAACTGACTACCCACCCGTCCTACCCTGCAATGGTTAGGACCTCCAGGACACATAAGCAATGCTCAAGCCCAGGTTCCCATCAATTTTGACCATTTAAGGTCTCAGGGCTAGAGAGTGTTCTAAGGAAAGATGAGGTGTCTACATCCCACCCGACACAAGCAGACAAAGCCAATAAGCAAAGGACAATCATTAATTATAATAACAACAACACCCTCAACGGAAGGCACAAGCTAAAAACGTTTTTTCCAACAATCCAACCATCATCAATTACATATCTAGTTTACTAAGTCTAAATTCCAGCTAGTCATCTATTGGGCAATTCTAACTTGACCTTAAAGCAACAAGATAGAATATCCACTTATATCCATATATCCAATTATATCCATAAATGTAACGTGATCAGATAAGTACATGAACTATTAATAAGAACTTTTCTAAGAGGAAAAACCTCACTCCTTAAGGGATAATCCTAGATAAAATATGATTATACCTAATATAATTTAAGAGAGGTTAGTAAATACAAGCATCAGTTTGATTCTAGTTACATCATCCAAAATGAGTCAAGAGAGGAAGAAAACATGGAGTTTGAAGAGTTGAAAATAAAGGAATCCACTTCAAAGAAGAGTATAGTGTAAATTATTTTTCATAAGTAGCTCTTCATTACAGTCAACATTGAGTGAGAAGTATATCAAATATTAAAAAAATTGGATACAATACTCAATAAAATAGATAAAATCCTAAGATTAAAATTTGTAAAATGATTAAATGATAACTATCACATTCAATCCTCAATTATAGATCAATTTAACAAGTCTAGAATTGCAATTTTGGTCATTACTCACCAATCCAATTTTATTCATGATTATTGTTAGTGCTAGAAGTCGCCCCTAGACTACTATAGGGTCAAGCCGAGCACCTTTTCAGTTATTGCAATGATTTTATGAATAAATGTGTATGGTTTTTTGCAAAGGTTGGAGGTGTCGGCAGTAAATGAAGAAAAATAATATCAATCTCTAATTTTAAACAAGGGTTTATTCCACTTACTTAGTCAATGGTAGTCAATTTAATAAAGAAGATAAAACCATAATTTGAAAGAAATATGCAAATGTCCAATATGTTCACTCACATAGGAAGATTTTTTATCCTAAATGTCATTCAGAAACAGAGAACAAAGTACTTTAAAACAAGTCTGGAAATATGAAAGAAAACAGTGAAATCTTCACTGCCTTATCAACATAAGAAGATAATTTCAGTGCATTATAGAGATAACATGTTTTACAAGTAAGAAAAAGAGGAAAGATATTAGAGGAGAAAATCTTCTCATCAAAAGGGTTGTAGCATTGAGTGCGAAATGAAATAGTCCCTGCTTTACAATCATAAAAGAGAATCCAGTCCAGCATCCCTGGTGTCTCTTTAACCTTCTTCGGCCTCTCCTCACCCTATTAGATTTCCAATGATAATTTTAAATAGAAAATACAAATCAGCAAATTGTAACAAATGTTAAAATTTTTATGGAACAATAGCCTAAAAATAAATTGGTTTTAAATCAATTTTTAGAGATTAGGAATTGCTAAAAATATATTTCCTTGATATTTGGATCTGATGGACTCATATGCCCTTTGAATCTGGAAAGAATCTTCTGTCTGGTAATCTTCCTAAAATGTTGTCCCATCTGTCCATGAAACGTTTAAATGTTGCCTAAATATGCTCATCGAATCCTAGAGATTTGGGATTGATTCTTTGACTAAGGATATCATACCTTCAATCTTTCACCTTTAATTCTGGAAATGATTCGATATTGTTCATTGCTGCAAAGTGCTATGTTCACAGTTGAACATGTGCCTGAGAATATGGGATGTAAACCTGATAATGTGGATCTGATGTTTAATCAATGCCTTTTAAATCTGAAACTGATATATCAGCCACTGGTTTTGGATCCTATATAAGCCTCGCCCTTGTCTTTGCCACTTTTTTTAAGAGTCTCGGCATTTTTTGAAGTTTCACATTAAGAAAGAAAAGTCCTAAACTCAACACACTCATTCTTTCTGCTTCTTTGACTTCCATATGTTTACGAGATGCTCTGTTTTCCCGCTGACACTTTGAATGTTGATCAAAAGCCTTCGAATCTAGGATTGATGCCAATCTTTGTGCCTCTGGGATAACTTTTTCACATTTGTCAAGTTCAAAAAAAACCTGGAAATTATCCCTTCTAAGAACATCGATTTGGCTCAGTATAGGTACACTTCATAACAAGCAAAGAGTATTGGAGCACATTCTCAGAATTCCTATTAACTTAGCGGACAAGTTCTGGAATTGGAACCAAAACAAACGCCAAAGGATATGATCCACGCCAATTTAAACTGTTGTGTTGAATGATTCTTTAGAAGAAATGGAGACGAGGATATTCAAATGCCAGCTGGTCCTCCTCCATTGAATAAAAACATGATAATTATGAGTATATTCCAGAAAAATATCCACTCGATACACATACAAGGTGCTTCCCTGTAAGAGACAGCTACACTGATGGCCATAAAATAATTCCTTGACCAACATGCTTGTTATTTGTACATATCTTTACCCATTCCTATCTTGGCACTTTTTTGTTTTCCTCATAAAATTCATATGCATATTAAATAATTCACTCCTGGACTTTGCTGCTCAGACAAAACACTAGGAGAAATGATGGCTAACATCTGACATCTCATATTTGATAGCATACTACTTTGACACCTATTATACAATATTCATGTAACTTGGCATACGAAAAGGATTTATCTCTAGGTGACTTGGCATCGATGTCGACCCTTGTGGTGGTGCATTGTCGATTCTCTATCTCTTAACATCAAGATGAGGTCAATGCCTTCTCTCCATCAGTTTTAACAACATTTTCACTTCCCATACAACAACAAATATCCCTCATGTGCTAACCAAAAACTATTGAGAAGTTTTATCTACACCATGCATTGCACTGGTTATTGATGCTTTGCAGACTTATGATAGCAGGTGGAGAAAGCATGTACATGTTTCTAGGACTCGACACTGGAATGGACAAGGAATACTTTGAAAATTGGCACTCCTCTTTATTTCATCCTTGAAGTGATTTGCAAGATTGGGCTAGAGAATAAACATTGTAGAGGCTATCATTATACCTACCAAAACAAACAACAAGCGTTGCTCTTCCAGGAGATAATGTATCGATCTTGGAAATGATTTGGGCTTCTTGGGTTTGGGAGAATAGATATTTTCATTTTCTAGCAAGATTGCAACCATCACTAGGAACCCCACATGAGTTGAGCTTGTTCAATGAGTTATAATGACAACTTTTCACTTGATCTTAACCACATGTAAATCTTGGCATCTCACGCCTTGATCCTCCTTGACACTTGTGTTCTAATTTCTTGATGGCGTACCCTCATCGTGAGAAAACTACATATCAACACAACTCAATACTAGTTATGACAATGATCAACCCTCTAGATATCTCAGGCACAATTTTTTGGAATGCAGCTAAAAGCGATCGAAAAGGGCTTTGATGAAAAGTTAAAAGTATGACACTGGCCAAAAGACACTTTTTGGCACTACAGGAATAACCCTATTCCTACAACAAGGAGAAAATTGAATATTTAGTATCTGGATACTAACATTGGCTCCTTCTGGGGATGACATACTCCTTGCGAGTTGCCAAGAACAAGCAGACCACTATGCCTTTTCCTCTTTGAAACCTGCAAACTTTTGTCTCTGCAAACATTCACATCCTTTTGTGTTGTGCCTAGTCCGTTGGGTTGTGGAGTCAGTCAATATTATTTTAATTCTGGTCCCAAACCTATGCAACTTATTTAAACTCTAACAAAGTGTTGGAAACAAACTCACTGCAAATCTGATCAAACTGCAAAAAAAAATGCTCAAGAAGAGAGCTTATTGCCTGCCCTACTTCTAACCAATTGCTTTCATTAGATCAAGTAAAATCATGCTTCCAGTGAATCCATACAAGTATTTGACTGATCGATACATATCTCAAATTGGAAACGAAGAATGCAGGAAACCAAAGAATACATAAATGCATTTCAAAAGAGCAGGACAACCATCCTTCAATTGACAAAATTTCTCTGACATCCAAGCTGCTTAGAGACTCTAGATAATTAGCAAATGGATCTATAAGACTGAAAACAAATACCTCTTGTTTTTGTTTCAATTGAAGCTCCGAAAGTCTCTGCATATCCTCCTGCTGATCAAATCTAACATTGTTGTATGCTGCCTCATATATCTGTTCTTGATGGGCAGTTTCTTGATTTTCCTCCTCAATCACATATGACGACATATCATAGAAATATTCTTGAAGGAGTTGAGGAAAAACCTCTTCTTCAACTATTTCTTTATTCAGATCTAAGACAGAAGGTGCATCAAAAGCAAAATCTAATGTGTCTACAACTATGCAGTCATCTTTCCTATTATCAATTAGATCTAGAAAATCTTCCTCAACAACATGAGTTCCATCCTTGCAATCAGAAGAAACATTTTCTTTCTGCTGAATATGCTTATCAAATTCATCACAACAATTTTCAAAAAGACTTTTAGCTGAAAAATCTTCTTTACAAAATATATTGAAAGAAATATGAAAACTTGCCAATGAGTTAATACTTGAAGCTGGAAACGATCTGCACCAGTCGAGGGATACTCCATTCAATGAGTATCTGAAAAGCTTGATCTTGACATCCTCATGCACAATCTGACATTCATGAATAAACTCATGAAAATATAGCAGATGCTCAGCCATAACTTCCCAATCTTCGCCTTTAAATGTAGGAAGGATACCTTCCCATTTAGCTCTGCTAAGACTTGGGTTTGGAAAACCAATGACATCTAAAAAATCACAAAAAGAAAACCTTTGAGATAGAATGGCTTCCATGCTTGGATCCAGTGGAGTCGCCTATTAATTTTTAGACAGTTGAGTCGCCATGGTGAAATATATACAATCATGTATATGTCCCCTTCCTGTTCACCATCATGAAGAGGATCTGATCGTTGTCATTCTCCCAGGGATAAATACCTCGTGTCTCCATCCCCGACAACGACGCCAAAAATGTTAGTGCTAGAATTCGCCCCTAAACTAATATAGGGTCAAGCCTAGCACCCCTTTAGTTATTGCAATGATTTTATGAATAAATGTGTATGGTTTTTTGCAAAGGTTGGAGGTGTCGGCAGTAAATGAAGAAAAAGAATATCAATCTCTGATTGTAAACAAGGGTTGATCCCACTTACTTAGTCAATGGTAGTCAATTTAATAAATAATATAAAACCATAAGATGAAAGAAATATGAAAATGTCCAATCTATTCACTCACATAGGAAGATTCCTGATCCTAAATGTCATTCAGAAACAGAGAACAAAGTACTTTAAAACAAGTCTAGAAAAGTGAAAGAAAACAGTGAAATCTTCACTGCCTTATCAACATAACAAGATAATTTCAGTGCATTACAGAGATAACATGTTTTACAAGTAAGAAAAAGAAGAAAGAGATTAGAGGAGAAAATCTGCTCATCAAAAGGGTTGTAGCATTGAGTACGAAATGAAATAGTCCCTGCTTTACAATCATAAAAGAGAATCCAGTCCAGCATCCCTAGTGTCTCTTTAACCCTCTTGGGGCTCTCCTCACCCTATTAGCTTTCTAGTGATAATTTTAAATAGAAAATACAAATAAGCAAATTGTAACAAATGTTACAAATTTTATGGAACAGTGGCCTAAAAATAAATTGGTTTTAAATCAATTTCTAGAGATCAGGAATTGCTAAAAATATATTGCCTTGATATTTGGATCTGATGGAGTCAAATGCCCTTTGAATCCGGAAAGAATCTTCTGTCTGGTAATCTTCCTAAAATGTTTTCCCATCTGTCCATGAAACGTTTAAATGTTGCCTAAATATGCTCATCGAATCCTGGAGATTTGGGATTGATTCTTTGACTAAAGATATCATACCTTCAATATTTCACCTTTAATTCTGGAAATGATTCGATGTTGTTCACTGCTGCCAAGTGCTCTGTTCAAAGCTGAACATGTGCCTGAGAATGTGGGATGTAAACCTGATAATGTGGATCTGATGTTTAATTAATGCCTTTCAAATGTGAAACTGACATATCAACCACTGGTTTTGGATCCTATATAAACCTCACCCTTGTCTTTGCCACTTTGTTTAAGAATCTTGGCATTTTTTGAAGTTTCACATTAAGAAAGAAAAGTCCCAAACTCATCACATTCTTTCTTTCTACTTCTTTGACTGCCATATGTTTACGAGATGCTCTGTTTTCCCGCTGACACATTGAATGTTGATCCAAAGACTTCAAATCTAGGATTGATGCCAATCTTTGTGCCTCTCGGATAACTCTTTCACATTTGTCAAGTTAAAAAAAAACCTGGAAATTATCCCTTCTAAGAACATCGATTTGGCTCAATATAGGTACACTTCATAACAAGCAAAGAGTATTGGAGCACATTCTCAGAATTCCTATTAACTTAGCATACAAGTTCTGGTGTTGGAACCAAAACAAATGCCAAAGGATATGATCCACGCTAATTTAAACTGTTGTGTTGAATGATTGTTTAGAAGAAATGGAGATGAGGAGATTCAAATGCTAGTTGGTCCTCCTCCAATGAATAAAAACATGATAATTATGCGTGTATTCCAAAAAAATCATCCATTCGATACACATACAAGGTGATTCCCTGTAAGAGACAGCTACACTGATGGCCATAAAATAATTCCTTGACCAACATGCTTGTTATTTGTACATATCTTTACCCATTCCTATCTTGGCACTTTTTCATTTGCCTCATAACATTCATATGCATATTAAATAATTCACTCCTGGACTCTGCTGCTCGGAAAGAACACTGGGAGAAACGCTGGCTGACATATGGCATCTCGTATTTGATAACATATTGCTTCGACACCTATTATACAATATTCATGTAACTTGGCATACGAAAAGGATTTATCTCCAGGTGACTTGGCATCGATGTCGATCCTTGTGGTGGTGCATTGTCGATGCTCTGTCTCTTAACATCAAGATGAGGTCGATGCCTTCTCTTCATTGGTATTAACAACATTTTCACTTCCCATACAACAACAAATATCCCTCATGTGCTAACCAAAAACTATTAAGAAGTTTTATATACACCATGTTTTGCACTGGTTATTGATGCTTTGCAAACTTATGATAGTAGGTGGAGAAAGCATGTACGTGTTTCCAGGACTCGACACTAGAATAGACAAGCAATGCTTTGAAAATTGGCACTCCTCTTTATTTCATCCTTGAAGTGCTTTGCAAGATTGAGCTGGAGAATAAACATTGTAGAGGCTATCAGCATACCTACCAAAACAAACAACAAATGTTTCTCTTTCAGGAGATAATGCATCGATCTTGGAAATGATTTGGGCTTCTTGGGTTTGGGAGAATAGAGATTTGCATATGCTAGCAAGATTGCAACCATCACTAGGAACCCCAGATGAGTTGAGCTTGTTCAATGAGTTATAATGACAAATTTTCACTCGATCTTAACCACATGTAAATCTTGGCAGCTCACGCCTTGATCCTCCTTGACACTTGTGTTCTAATTTCTTGATGGCGTACCCTCATCGTGAGAAAAATACATATCAACACAAATCAATACTAGTTATGACAATGCTCAACCCTCTGGAGATCTCAAGCACAATTTTTTGGAATGCAGGTAAAAGTGATCGACAAGGGCTTTGATGAAAAGCTAAAAGTATGGCACTAGCCAAAAGACACTTTTCGGCACCACGGGAATAACCCTATTCCTGCAACAAGGAGAAAATCGAATATTTAGTATCTGGATACTAACAATTACCATCCATTTGGGAAATTCTTAATTAATCCAAATCTCTTTCCACTAGCCAATAACACTAAACAAACTTTAACTAAAATAATGTGGAATGCTACTTTTAACATTGATGCACGAATAAATCTCAACATGGCATCCAGCCGTAATGATCGAACTAAAAATGACAACTGTCCACTCAAATTAAGGGAAATTGTTGGGACGAGACCAGGCCATTAACGTAGGCGGTTTCCAAGATGACGGTTGGCTATACAATGGCAGGTAAAAGGGCAAGGACATAAGGCAAGCATGCCACTCCAATAAGAGGAAATCGACCAGGAATATTTATGCATCAGGGAGTAAAAGAATTAAATAGTAACCCATCTACCATTTTAACACTGCGCAGACAGGCCATTTAGCAATTAAGGAGAACATTATGGTAGTGACTTAACTCAGGGAATAATTATGAGCGTTGTCAAGGAATTAATCATTCGCCATGCCAGTATTGGGTTTCAAAACACTTATTAAAACGTAGTTCTCTACAGCCGAAGGACGCAAGGATAGTAAATCGGGTTGGATCAGATTTGCCAGGCATCACGTATCAACCGCAACAAAAATCTAATGCAATCTCAGCCACGTAATACAGGAAGAGTGTGTTCAAGACGCACGAGGAGAGCATTCTTAATCTCCTGTCAAGGGCAAACATTGTACCTAATTGTCAAATGCTCCTCAACAAAAATTCACTCAAGAAGTCACATAGGTTTAATCGCTCGAATGATGAATACGCACAGGTGAAAACGAATTCCCTCATAGATAGAGACTCACAGGTGAAAGAATTCCCTCAAAAATGAAAACGCCCAGGTAAAATCGCCCAAAGAATTCACTCAAGCAAAAATAATTTCTCTCAGGAAAGAAAGAAACTCAAAACTATACCAAATGGATAAATGGTAATGAAAACGCCCAGGTAAAATCACCTAAGAATTCGCTTAGGTAAAAATAATTTCTCTTAGGAAAGAAGGAAATCAAAACTATACCAAATGGATAAATGGTCAGCACCTGAGATTCATAATCACTACCTAAGAAAAATTACAGAGATACTAATGTGGTAGTGCAAATAAATTTATAAAATGTTAATATCAGAAATTGTAAAATCGCCCTTGCACAATCGGTGAAATAATGCAGGGTATCAATGCCCAGAAAAGCCAAAACAAAACGCAGAGAAGGAATGTAAAACACAGCCCAGTGATTTATAACCTGTCAAGGAGTGGGCCACTAGGCTAGATAAACTCATCTTATAAAGAATTAAAGTCCAGAGGTGTATAAAGAAGGGTAAAATCGTAGAGTAAGATTCGCTGGTAAAAATTTCTATTGATTTAGCAATTGCTCTTTCAAAAAAACACTGTCAATCAATAAAACTGTCAACACAGTCAATAAAGGTATAAATGAAAGGTGAAATAGAAGGGTAAATTGCCATTAAAAATAAAATTGTAGAGGACAAGTAATTCGCTGGCCAACAAGATTGCGAGCACAGAGCTAATTATCCGTTAATATAAAGGCAGAGTTAAATTATTATCAATGCATAGAACGCCTAGTAAATTTATCCATCAAAGCTTAAAACACAATTAAATATAAAATCGTAGAGAATTGTAAGAGGAACATAAGTATCCAAGGGGAAAGTCATTGAGATTACCACAGAGATAAACCAACAAGGACACGAGGCAAAAATCATCCAAGGACAAGGGCCAAGGTAGACGGATGACAAGAATTTCCAGCTGACTACTCAGGCGAGGACTGAGGAGCTAAGGACGAAATGCAAACAACCAATAATGTAATGACCCTGCTTAAATAGATGTATATGATTATTAATTATAATTAATTTAATAATCTAACTGTCCTAAAAGTTAGCTAAACAATAATTATTTCTTAAATAACATTTTTTTTTTGAATAAAAAAGTGGAGCCTGCTATATTAGATAGACAAAATTTACAGAGTATGCAAAAGAGTAGGTCTGGAGCCACCCAAAATGCTGCCGATTATCGGAAACCAGCATATATAGAGGGCGAGTAGCAATAACATGAAAAACATAATAACAGAGTAGCATCTGTCCTGCCCGTAGGAAACCAGGACAGATGTCAAATAGTCTAAATACACATGAAACATTAATATCATAAAACTAGGAACCAAGATAGCATATAAAGCTGGAAACCGAAAGAACAAAAGAAACCTAGGTGTCGGGTGACCTGTCATCCTTGCTGGTCTGCCACGTGGTCCCTCCCAGGATGGAGAAATCTTGCGCGCAGAGGGGGCATTTCTGCTTGGCTGGCGCATTGGAAAATGCATCAAGGAGCATGTCCATGCGTTGGCCCATGAGGAGAGCCCGATATTCCATATCCGACAGGTGCCCACGAATATCAAACATCAGAGCCAGGTGCTCATCCCGAATGAACGAATTATGCATGCTGCCACCCACGTCCTCCTCCTCTTCAGAACCCGCTTCAAGCCCCTTCCGCTCCACGTTAGCCTCTGCGCCCTTCGAGCCTGCGTCGAACGCCTGTGCACCTTGGCAACTGCAAGTGTCATCACCAGGCCAGGGAATTTCCTCCACGATACAGCCGGGGGTGTCAACTAGCAGGGCCGGAGTGGGTATGCAGGCCTCCAGGTGGGTCGCCTCTCTAGTCTGCATGAAAATCGGCAGGTCCGCCATGGACGGGTCTTCAACCACGATACAGGGGGGAAACTCCTCCTCAGGACCATCTTTCTGCAAAGCTTCCGGCGTGCTCCCTTTAACGTTTCGACTGCATCCAACTCCAGGCTCAGCTATGATGGCAAGCCGCGCCCGTTTTTCAGCCCTGGTTTTCTTTCTGAGAATGGACGTTGCAAGTGCCAAGGCACGTTCCAACTGCTCCTTACGACGCCTCTGTGCCTTATGGGCCTCCCAAGACGTGCCACGGCGAGGTCTGCCTCGCTTCCGGGCCATGAAGAAGGAGCAGGGCAAGTGCAGGTGAAGGCTAATTGACCAGGGGCAGAGCGTATGCAATTGCAAGTTAAGGTGCGAAGCACAGGCGAGCGTGCTCTGTCTCGTGGCGGTCAGAAAGAGATGCAGCGAAAATGCTGGACCGCACCAGAGCAGCCGGGCTGTAAGAAAAATGCAAAGTCGCACCAGAGCGTCACGATGAATACTAGACACGATGAGAATTGGGCTGCACCCGAGCATCCAGGCAGAACTCGGAGCTGAGGTGAGTGCAGTCCCGCCCTGTCCGGGCAAACTGAAATCCAAATGATCTAGAGCCGAGGCCATCCTCCTTCCTTTAACTCTTGCCTTCCCAGGTACGCTGCAATTGTAAATGCTCGCTCGCGAGAAGGGTCTCTCCATCCTGCCACTGCAACTATATCCGTCCCCCATGGTTAATACAAGCACGTGGGTGGCTGCTAACGGCATTTATGCCTAGGCCGAGTGGAAATCCACCTGTAGCCCCTGAGCGACGTGTCACCCCATCCGGGGCTGGGAGATCTCTACAAGTAAGGTCTCTGCAGTGCCTGGAGAGGTCTGTTTCTTCAGAGTCGTGGGCTTGCCAGTATATGAGTTCTGCGTTGGCATCAATCCCTACATTTTCCAGGTGATCCGCAATCTTGTTGGCTTCTCGTTTAACATGAGAAGGGATTAAAGTAAGATTGGGGTTGATAATACCGCCAAAATCCTCCAGAAGACCTGAGAGTCTCCAGCTGGGTGAGATCCGCCAGGGGGGCTTGCCATGAAGAATTTTGATGATGAGCTGGATTATTACTTGGGAGTCTCCTTCAATAACCAGCCGATGAAACTGATGATGAATCGTTGTTTGGAGGCCTCTCACTAGGCTTGTGAGCTCCGCCACGTTGTTTGTATTTTCACCCAGAAAACCAGCGATCATATGAATAATCTCTCCCATGTGGTTCCGAAGGACGACCCCAAAGCCAGCAGGTCCAGGGTTTCCCCTGGAGGCCCCATCAAAGTTGAGCTTGAGAACACCAGGTGGGGGTGGGGTCCAGTGTGTGGGAATGTTGTCTTTCCCTTTTTTGGCCCTCCCTTGTGGCTGTATGCGAATTTGCATGTTCCAGCCTTCTAGAATGATCTTTTCCTCGGGCTTGCATTGTGTGTCTTCATGTGACCAGGGTTGGCTATGAATAGTTTCTCGGATGAGCCGCTTGACCCGTTCCCAAGTACTGGTAGGGGGGGACTGTCTGGAGTTGAAAGTTCTATTGTTCCTTTCTTTCCAGATTGACCATAATGTAAAGCCCGGGAGTAAATGCCAGATACGCTGGAGAATTGGGTTGTGGAAGGAGATTGTTTCCCAGTTGACTAAGGTATCCCTTATGCTTCCTCGGTTTCTCTGTGAACGTCGCATGGCTTGGGCGCTCCCGTCCTAGACCTGCTGACTATAGTGGCAGGTGTTGAGGAGGTGTTCCATGGTTTCCTCGTTTTGCTGACAAAGGGTGCACCTGGAGGGGCCTGTGAAGCCTCTCTTGCGAAGGTTGTCCCAAGTGAGGATACGATTTTGAACTGTGAGCCAAAGAAAAAAGGATACCTTGGGCCACAGAAAGGGTTGCCAGACTCTGTTCCAGATTGAATCGGGGATCTGGTTTAGAGGATTTCCTTGCAAATGGTAGGCTTCTTTGACCGAGAAAGTGCCAGATGTGGAGTGGCCCCATCTGAGAACATACGGTCCTTCTTTACTTGGAATTTTCGTGGATTGCATGCATTCCTGCCACGGTAGAAGGTCAATATCCTCCGTAATCTGTAGCTATGTTCTAGTGGTTTTCCATTTTCTCCAAGATTGCCTATCTTGAGTTGGGATCCAAAAATCTTTGACCCTCTTGAGTCTGCTTTGCTGTAGCTTGGTCTTGATGGTATTAAGGATTTCCATATCCTCAAGAGGGGGTAGCTGTTGCCATGAGTCCTGCCAGAAGAGTGCACTTTCACCATTTCTTATCTCCCAGAAGGCATGCTGCTGAATTAGGGGGCGATTTCGCCAGGCTGTGTTCCAGATATTGGAGCCGTGCACCTGTTCATTAAATCTTATTAGTTGGTTGAAGTAATCGTTTGGGGCATACTTTTTCTTCCACATCTTCGCCCATATTTCTTGCGGATGTTGCAACCACCTCCACCACATCTTGGCTCCCATAACTTGGTTCATTTTCCCCGGATCTCAGATTCCCAACCCTCCTTGCTTTTTAGGCCTGCAAAGTTTATCCCATCCAACTAGAGCCCATTTTCTGTTGTTCTGATTTCCCTTCCATAAGAAATTGCGTTGAAGGCTTCTGATAGCCTTGATGACCGAGGTGGGCGCGGCCAGTGCTGTAAAAAGATAAGTGGGCAGAGCTTGGAGAACCGACTTGAGCAGGACCAGTCGGGCAACAATATTCAAAGGTCTGAAAGTCCAATTGTTCAGTCTATTGGAAATGGATAGTAATAGACTGTCCCAAGAAATAGATTTTGCAGATTCACCTGTTAAGGGAATGCCTAAATAAGTGGAAGGGAGGGAGCTTCTGGAAATACCAAGCAGACCAGAGAGGTGAGCCTGAACCAAGGCTGGTGTGTTAAAGAAAAAGAGCTTGGATTTATCCAGGTTAAGCAGCATACCTGAGGTGTCCGTAAAATCAGAGAGGATCGAATTGAGCTTAG
Organism: Picea engelmannii; assembly: GCA_009831015.1. Lineage (NCBI taxonomy): Eukaryota > Viridiplantae > Streptophyta > Pinopsida > Pinales > Pinaceae > Picea > Picea engelmannii. Next base: position 257,564 of record ML777038.1, on the reverse strand, counting down.
TGGCTTCTCTGACCGTGGGAGTATTCATGAGGAGTGTGTCATCAACAAATTGGCTGCGTGAAGGTGCCAGGTGCAAATTGTGGAGTGGCAGTCCAGCGAGTGAGCCTTCCAGGACCACCGCTTTGAGATAACGGCCTAAGCCCTCTGCCATAATGACAAAGAGGAAGGGAGAAAGGGGATCTCCTTGCCTGATACCCCTAGTGGAGCAAAAAGGTCGGGAGGGAGTGCCATTAACAAGGTTTGAGAAGAAGGCAGAGGAGGTGAGCGTGAGAATCCAGTCGAACCAGTGGTTGTCAAAGCCAAAGGATTCCAGAACCGATCTCAAATACTGCCAACTTAATCTATCAAAAGCTTTCGAAAGGTCAAGTTTTATAAGCATACTTGGTATTTTAAGTGTTTTTAGGGAGTGGATGACCTCATTGGCCAGTATGACGTTGTCCATGATTTGTCTTCCCTCCACATAGCCAGATTGCTCATTAGAGATGATGGTCGGCAGGATCGGCTTGAGGCGATTGGCAATGACCTTTGTGATTATTTTATAAATGACATTGTAAAGGGAAATTGGTCTGAACTGCTTCGGGTTAGTGGTGCGTTCCTCCTTGGGGATGAGAGTGATAAATGTTGTGTTCAATGCAGAGAGAACTTGGCCGGAAGTTCTGGATTCTTCTACAGCCTTCCAGACATCCTCCTTGATCATGTCCCAGCAGTGGTGGAAGAAGTTCGTCATGAATCCATCAGGGCTGGGTGCCTTACCAGTAGGCATGTCCTTTGCTGCTGAATCCACTTCAGACTGGGTAATAGGCCTCGATAATGCCATATTCTGCTCAGAACTGATCAGCTTGGGTATATTCCGAGTGACTTTTTGGATGGCTTCTTCCCTGTGTGTGTTGGTTTCTGTAAGGAGATCTTGGTAGAAGGAAGTGAGAACTTCCGCTATTTGATCGTGATCTCTTATTGGGTTTCCCTGCCCATCCTCCAACTGGGTGATGCGATTGATGTATCTGCGATGTGTCATCAACCTGTGGAAGAATTTAGTATTACGCTCCCCTTCTTTAAGCCACTGGACTCTAGACTTTTGCCTCCAGCGGATTTCTTCCTGTTCTCTGCATAGTTCTAAATCCGTTATGAGCTCTTCCTCTTCCTTTGCCAAGTTCTGAGTTCGGCTCCCTGTTATGAGTGTTCGTTGAAGTTCCTCAAGCTGGCTTTCAATTTCCCTTTTCCTGAGAATGATGTTTCCAAAGGTGGATTTGTTCCACTCCTTTAAGAGCAGTTTGAAATTTTTGAGGCGCTGTTGGAGCTTGTACATATGAGTGCCATGATCAATTTCTGCCTGGGCCCACCAGTCGTGTGCCAGCTGATTAAAGTCTAGGTGAGTAAGCCAGAACTTTTCAAAACGGAAGGGTTTGGGCTTGGTGGGGAATCCCGGGTCCAGACAAAAAACTATGGGCCAGTGGTCCGACCCTGATTTAGGTAAGATATTTTCTTCCATTGCCTGGTCGCTTTCAATGAGGGCTTCTGACACTAGAAAGCGGTCCAGCCTACAGGCCACGTGCTGGGGCCCTGTTCTTCTATTGGACCAGGTGAAAGTTCCATTCCGGGTTTCCATATCGACCAGATTTAATTGCTCTATAAGGGTTTTGAACTTACCATTGTCCTGTTCCAGCCGTTTGATTCCTCCGATTTTCTCCTCCAGAGTGAGGATCATGTTGAAGTCACCTCCAATGATCCAATGCGGCGAGTGTATGAGGGTTTGAACATATCGAAGGTTTTGTAGAAAGATATCCTTGTCTTGTAGAGATTGCGGGCCATAAACATTTGTTATGGTCCCTTCCGTGGAAGAGGCTGTGACTCTGAAATAGGCTGTTAGAGTATCTTTTGTAGAGAAGGGGTGAGTTAGAGTGACCGTTTGTGGGTTCCAGAGGATAGCCAGTCCTCCTACCGCGCCTACGGAGTCCTGATAAAGGAATTCCCCATCTCTCCAGCTGCTCCTGAAGATACTTTCCGCCTCCCGTCCTGCACACTTGGTTTCCTGCAGTAATAAGATATCTGGATTCTCTGCCTTAATACTTTCTCGGAGGATCCGCTGCTTGGATCTTCCATTCAGACCTCTAATATTCCAGGATATAGTCTTCATCATGAGGATGGTGGGGGGGGGTGGAGGTATCCCTCTGATAGCCTATGTATCTGGCCCGAGTTAATCATTAAGTGCCCTGCCTCCCATATGAGTTGTTGGGCTGGTTTGCATCCTCGCCTCTTGCTTTCCTTGGTAGATTTCTTGGGCTCAAGGCTGGAATCTGAAGAGACACCCAATCTAGCTGTGGATCCTGCCGTGGATTCGGTGAACACTTTGTGCACTTTCCTGAGTTGCTCTACTGGAAGATGTTGTAGATCCTTTTGATTGAGGGCCTCCTCCAGTTTTTCTAGGTCTATTTCGGCCAAATCCGTTTCATCAATAAGCATGATGGTGTCTTCGTCCCTGCCTGATTGTGCTGACTGAGTGGTTGCCTTTGGATGAGTTGTGTGTTGTATTTCAGGATTTTTACCTTTCGCTTGCATTGATGCTTGAGATGGGTTCTGTGATTCCACTTCTTTCTGTGCCTGATTTAGAGCCTCAAAGGAATTCTTGGAAGGGGCCTTTGGAGCTGAACTCTGGTTCTGTTTTTTTTGCGTGTTCTTTCGTCTGCCTGTGACATTGGTAAAGCCATCCTTCTGCTTGGCGTCAACTGGTTTAGGGGCTGAGGCGTTCAAGGGGCAGTCCCTAAACAAGTGACCGTGCTCGTGGCACTTTCTGCATCTAAAGGGTATGTGTTCATAATCGATTGTCTGGCTCCAGTCCTCGTCCTGGTATTCTAGTGTGATGGATCCCGGTAGGGCTTTCGAGATGTCCATGTAAACGCAAATACAGGCATATGAGGTGTATTTCCTTATCTTCGTGGCTTCTGAGGTTTTGACATATTGTCCCACCGTATTCCCTATACCCATTAATATTTCTTCCAGCCAAAATTCCTGGGGCAGGGAATACAGCCGTATCCAGACCGAGGCTCTTGAGAAGTCCTCTTGCTCTGGGCTGAATCTGTCAGTCCAGAACCTTAGAAATAGGCCTGCTGAATTGTAGAAGTATGGTCTGTTGTCGAATATTCTATCTTTATCTTCTAGGTTATATAGGATAATTGTGAAAAATCCCTTAGAGCTGAGCTATACCTCATAATCCCCTTTAGGGTTCCACCATTCTTTTATCCAGCGAGCGAGGTCTTTCTCAGTGGGCCAAAGTCCCAGGAATTTACCTATTAGTGTGTGGTCCATCATAAACTAGGTGTGTTCCCCCACCCTTGTCGATTTGATATGATAAAGAGGAGGTTTTTCCAATTGTGGAATACACTTACCTGGCAGCCAGTTTTTGGAAGCTTGTGGGTTGGATGAGCTAGGTTCGAGTTCCATATCTTTGCCAAGACTTTGTTCCTGGGAAAATAGCTGCTCTCTCAAGTGCACCGGCGGATCAAAGGCGGGCCTCTTTGCACGGGTGCTAGTTCTGTCGTTTGCTGCCATGTCGCTGTACGAGGGGGGTTTCCCCCCCTCTCCCGTACTCATTGTAAGCGGAGCAGGAATCCGGTGAGGCACAAAATAGCAGAGCAGCAAGGCAGGTGATAGTGCTCTGACGTTAGAGCACTCAGCATACAAAAAACAGGGTCTGGTTCTTCAAGGCGGTCGGCAGTTCGGCGCGCTAGGGTCTGGTTCTTCCAGTTTCATGTGCTTATTTCTTAAATAACATTAACTAATTAACTATTATTAATTAGTTGTTCATGATTGTCAAGGATTAATTAGTTATTAATTGACTCATTAATTAATTATGTAAAGGATTAAAGGGGGTTAATAAATTATATTGTTAAATTAAAGCTTACGTATTCGGGAAGGGATAGGACATTAAATATAATATAAGATAATAAATAAGAAAGGATAAAATAATAAATAAGGGGATAAGGGGAATTAATTATGAAAGGATAAGATAATTAATAAATGGATAAGGAAAGTAATGAAGGAGGGTGAAGTCGATGAAGGGGCAATATGAGCGGAGGAGGTTAGGAAGGAGGGGATCATTCGACGGGATATTTTTATTGATTTTGGGGGCACTCTTGGATTCGCAGAGAGGAGAGTGGAGTTTTGTAGTCGGGAAGGTTTAGTACAGGCACCGGTTTGCTGGAGGTTTTGGGCACGGGGGCCAGGATATCCATATGATATCCTGGAGCTAGGAAGTTGTCCTAGTTGGCAGGGTGGAACAAGGTTTTGGGCAGAGTTTACACAGTTCAGCAGTGGTCAACAAGGCAAGTGAAAGCGGAGGGTTAGCATCAGACCAAGGTAATTTAAATTGTGTATTTGTTATAAAATTTGATTATTCGTTCATCAATTTAAAATGTGTAGGTGCTCAATATAAAAAAATTATTGAAGTTTACTGTTATGTTTGTAGAATTAATTGATGTTAAAAAATATGGCCACTACACATGGTATCAGAGATTTTGTTTGAAATCTGGGCCTGAGGGCCAAAAAATCCAAGCTCTAACTCCAACTACGCCTAACCTACAAACCAAACAAAGAAATTTTAAAACAAATATAAAAATAAATGCAATACGAATTGAAAATGTAAAAAAAACAAATTTACCAGAGTATCAACAAAGCAACTAGGGTTGTTACAATGAATGTGGGACAGAATTCCTTAAATTGTCTGTAAGGTTTTCCTGAAAAAATGAAAAATCCTCTTTTTAATTAAAAGTATAATTACTAATTTAAAATCAAATTTAAATATGCCCATAAAATTTTATTATTAATATCTCAATAAAATTAAATCATAATATTACATATAGATCGATTTATATTAATAATTCACAAATCATTGTCTCTCTTCATAAAATGAACTTGAGAGCTAGTCTAATGAGAAAGAACTGAATTTTCTTTAGATCTTTTCGCGTTTTTGCAAAAAAAAGAGTAGACGAACGCCAAAAAATTATTAAAAAAATTGGGGAAGGAGTGAGTAACTTCAAAAAGGGTAGACGAATTCTTATAATATGTTATAAGAAATCGCCAAAATGTTATTTAAAAATTTGGGGAGGAGCGAATAACTTCTTAAGACTGAAGTAAATCTAGGGAGAAATAAAAAAAAAGTCATGTACTAAAGGAAGAACTGATCGAATAAGAAAAACAAATTGTTTTCTTAAAAACTCTAAAATATTTAATAATGGCAAAAAAGCTAGTCCTTGCATGATTCGAGTACGTTGTAATCAAGTCTAAAATAAATATTTCTCCTGGAAAACAAAAATAACCCGGCTAACTGATTAGAGAAAGATAAGTTAATCAGTGACTTTTATTTCCCTCTTTCCTGGAATGCTCTTAGTTTTAAGAATCAAGTGCACTAAAAGCACCTTCAAATAAGAAGATCAAAAGAGCACACTAAAAGTGCCTTCAAATAAGAAAATCAAACAACCCTAAAATGGCATACACAATGATGAACCCAGAGGCACTCAATGGCTTGTCTAGAAAATGATGGGAAATCAACGCAGAGAAAGGGAAAAAACCATTTATATTGCTGTAAATATTTAGCGGAAGAGCAGTTGAGTCCTAAACCCTAAACCCCAAAGCAATAACCCATTCAAAACACTGAAGAAAAAAAAAATCACGTTTGAAATTACCATTTGGGCAAAGGACTTGCACAGTAAAAATGCAGAAAGCCGAACGAAGTCCTTTAACGTCTGGAAAATCCCACTTAGTTCACAAAGAGCCCCAGTGCTGTAAGTTTTAGAGGGAAAAAGACTTGCACAGTAAAAATGCAGAAAACCAAATGAAGTACTTTTACGTCTGAAGAATCCCGCTCAGTTCACAAAAAGCCCAAATGTAGAAGAATTCCCCAAGGTTTGTAATGATGAAGATTGGGAGAGCGAGTGGGCTGGGGGCGTGGTGCCAGTTAGACTCCTTCCTACTTCACCTGGTGCTACTTGGAATTACCCTGGAACTGCCCTGGTAACTGCGACTTCTATGCCAATTCATTCCTAAAAGATGTTTCTGAAATCGGAAAATCCACCTGCGCAGTCTGGAGAGGAGCGACATCCATCCTTGACCACCACGAGTTCGAAACCCCACATAAGTTCCTTCTTCCTCTCGAGTCAGAGTTTGAATTGAACGTTAAAGCTGCAATATTCTTTCTTTTGCATGAGAACAATGATGCAGAAGAAGAGCAAAGGGCACGTGGGCCACATGCAAGCCCCACGTTGTCGACTTGTGAGTCTTCGGGCAAGTGGGTGGCATGCAATCCCCACGTTGCCAATTCAAAGTCTTTTGTTTAAAAAAAAAAAAAAAAAAATTTGCTTAATTTTAATTTTAGTTATATTAAATTTTCTTTTATATTTTTAATTTGTTTTAGGTTGAATTACATATCAAGTGTGATTAAATATCAGGTGTAATTAAATTAATTAAATTAANGTGAGTCTTCGGGCAAGTGGGTGGCATGCAATCCCCACGTTGCCAATTCAAAGTCTTTTGTTTAAAAAAAAAAAAAAAAAAAATTTGCTTAATTTTAATTTTAGTTATATTAAATTTTCTTTTATATTTTTAATTTGTTTTAGGTTGAATTACATATCAAGTGTGATTAAATATCAGGTGTAATTAAATTAATTAAATTAAATATATATTAATTAAATTACGCTGAAAAACTACTTTCAAGTGTTATTAAATATTATTAAAAAAAAAAAATCATTTTAATATATATCATTTGATAAATTAAAAAAAAATCAAATCAAATCAAAGATCCAATTAAAGTATAATTATGAAGTTAATAAAGTTTAATTAATAAGTTTAAGTAAAGTTAATGTAGTTTAACTTTATTTTATTAAACTAATTAACTTTATTAATTTTATTAAAAGTTAATTAAAATATTAGTCAAGTTTTAGTAATATAGGGTTAAGTATATAATCCATTTGTGGTGATTTTAATTTTGATAAAAATTGACAGAATGGGTGGATGCCAACAATGGAAACATATTCGAATGAACAATCGAATGAGAGATGACTGAGGAAACCCTAGTTCCTCCGCAGCACGAAGACGACGCCAATAGTAACAGCTCCTGCGCGGCGCACAGCCTGTAGCAATATCCACAACAGGCTCTTCTGAAGCTTCACAATGGGCACGGAGGGGGGGGGGGAAGCCCCCCTCATACAACAACATTGTTGCAAATGACCGATCCGGCACTCGAGCGAAGCGGCCAGCCTTCGAGCCACCACAACAGATCCGCGAGCAGCTCTTGGCCAACGAACACGGTCTTCGGAAGGAGATGGATACGGGCGATGAAGCAGGAACCTCCCAGGCAAAGCCGCACAAAGGATGGGAACCAGGTAAATGTATACCCCAGCTTGAAAAGGCACCAAGATATCTCATTAAATCTAATAGGGTAGGAGAACACACCGAGTTTATGAAAGAGCATGCCCTCATAGGGAAATTTTTAGGCCTTTGGCGCTCGGAAAGGGATCTCCACAATAGGATCAAGCACTAGTGGAACCCCAGGGGGGATTACGAAGTTCAACTCAGCTCCAAGGGCTTCTTCACAATCATCCTGTATAACTTAGTGATCTAAAAATATGACGAAGACTTGATAAACTTGATTAAATTAATTGCAAGTGAAATGTTATGTCTTTAAAGCAATCAGATCAATTTGCAACACATAAGAAAGGATTACTTATGTAGAAATAAACATAGACAGCATCAAAAATCATTGAACATCAGACATAAACACAGCAACTTGATAAAGGAGTTCACCCCGCTCCGGGCTACATCTCCTGGTCCAGCCTCCAAATGGATCTTTTATATTAAATTGCTCAAAGTGCTTAAAAACAAGTCTTACAGTGCTCAAATCAACAAAATGAATTCTCCAATGGCTCCGCAGCGTGCCAAAACCCCTGTCTAGGCTCTGACGGCACCTGAAACGGTCGAAAAATGAAGAAGATAGCCTCTTTTGAAGTTCTCCCCTTCAACTATGTTGTCTTTGGTTCTACACTTTGCACCCTTGTTCTCCAAACCTGGCACACATGCTCATTTAAGCGTAAAGAACCCAGTCCCGTACGCAACCGCGCACCGGTACAAACCGTAGAACGGTTAAGACGCCTCCAGCCCTTAACCGCCTCGGCACTTGGTCATATTACCCACGCGACCACAGGCTGGGCATAAAAGTCGTTTACCGTTTTAAAACTTCCACAACCGTGCATTTCCCGTTCACGGTTAAACCATTAGTTATATATAAACAAAACCCATAAAATATATAACCGCGCGCAATATGTGTTATGGGTCGCGGGTTCAAAACCGCGCGCCAACACATAACACATATATATACAATACAATGTTTCCCGCGCATTTTACATGGCAAATAAACTTTGGTTTATAACGTTATACAAACGCATATAAAGTTTGATCCGCGGGTAGCACAAACTTATGGTTATATGGTATGTTTATGGAACCATGGGTCGGGGCTTAGGCCCCGACCCGCCCCCTTTTCCACATAAAACAACATCCATATACAAATATATATGTGMYGAACTATACAACAAGGAATAAGTGCGGGACTATTGGCTAGCATAGTGTTATGAAAACTTTAGTGTGTGGGGAGGTCCGGGGGTCGAACCCCGCGGCCTCCAAACCATTTTACACAACACACAAAATATAAGCCAATTACACAATGACACGTGTCAACATATCACTGGCCAATAAACACCCAATCAAATTGCGCCACATCAACAAGCTGCCACATCAGCAAGATGGTACGACCCTCCACATGGCCGTACGGACTGTACGGACAGGTACAGTCAGCACCCCAATTTTGACCTGTTTGACTTGGCGGTAAAATCGCGATATCTCCTCCATACGGACTCCATTCGCGAAAATAAATATACCGCCGGAATCAGGAAAATGAGACGGACGCAATGGCACTGTTTTCGTCTCAATCCGAGCACTTTGAAAATTGAGCAATTTTTGATCCCCTGATGACTTAGAGGACAAAGACAGGATCTTTGAGAATGGCCCATACTTCTTCAACTCAGCTGGGCTTTTCTTACAGTTTTGGACGGAAAGATTCAGCCCTGACAAAGAAGACTTCACCATGGCCCCGGTGTGGATCCGCTTATACTCGCTACCACAGGAGTTCTGGCTGGAGGAAATTCTAACGGGCATAGGAAATACCATAGGGTAGTATGTAAGAGCATTGGAAGCCACCAGGCAAAGAAAATATACCTCCTATGCTAGAATCTGCGTTTACATGAATATCTCCAAAGCACTCCCTGGATCAATCACTCTAGAATACCAAGACGAAGACTGGCAACAAACCCTAGACTATGAGCATATTCCTTTTCACTGCAGGAGATGCCATGAGCATGGTCACCTCTTCAGAGATTTCCCCCTTACCAAAACCACCGCCAAAGCCAACGAGCATGCACAAAAGGACAGATTCACCACGGTAGCGGCAAAGAGGCGCAACCCACCAAAGAGACCAACCCTAGAGCAGAAGCAAAGCATCGAAACAAAAAACCCCTACGAGATCTTGAAGCATCTACCGGAGGAGGGAGAAGTCCAAGATCCGCACAATAATCAGAAGCAAGCTCAGGACATTCCCCTGAATCCATCTCCCCCACCCCAAAGCCAGGAAGAACACATGGAAGATCGGGGCGAAGGAGATGGAGAAACCCCAATGCAGCTGGACGAACGGGATCTTGCCGGCATAGACCTGGAAAATCTAGAAGAAGCCCTGAACCAGAAAGACCTGCAAACCCTCCCTGAAGAGCAGCTATGCAAGGTGCACAAAGTCTTCCTCAATTCCTCCGCAGGCTCCACGGCACATCTAGGCATAGCCTCAGACTCGCATCCAGGCTTGAAGAAAATCCCTCGAGAAAGTAAGAGGCGGGGGCGTAAAAAAACACAAAAATTAATCAGGGAGGCAGGCAACCTCATGATAAACTCTGGACAGATCCACAAAATCTCGTAGGTTTACTTCCAAACCCCGTCATCAACTCAATGATGAAAATCCTCACCTGGAATATTAGAGGACTAAATGGTAGTTCCAAGCAAAGGACCCTCCGAGAATGTATAAAAGCTGAGAATCCAGACATGCTCTTATTGCAAGAAACCAAATGTGCAGGAGCAGAAGCTGAAACCATCTTTCAGCGAATTTGGAGAAATTGCAACTTCATATCAACAGACTCTGCAGGCACCTCGGGAGGATTGGCCATCCTCTGGAACCCCGCCAGCATCAGCATCCACAACCCCTTTTCAACTGTGGGTACGATAACAACACGCTTCCAGATCATCGGTTCGAACCTAGAGGGGGACATCATGAATGTCTATGGCCCCCAGAATCAGCAGGACAAAGACAAACTCATGCAGTGGCTAGAGCTCATCAGAACCTTGGTGTCCACACGCAATTGGATCCTCGACGGGGATTTCAACATGATCCTCACACCGGAGGAAAAAACCGGAGGCACAAAAAGGCTGGAGCAAGACAGCGGTAAGTTCAAAGCTCTCATTGATCATCTTAAATTAGTAGATATAGAAAACAACAACGACACTTTCACTTGGTCAAATCGTAGATCGGGTGCCCAGCACATAGCTTGCCGGCTGGATCACTTCTTGGTCACTGAGGAATTAATGGAGTCGGGCTCACAATTGGAAAGCCTCATCATTCCCACAGCTGGATCAGATCATTGGCCGCTGCTCCTCAGCATGAACATCCAGGACACACCCAAATTCAAGCCCTTCCACTTCGAGAAATTCTGGCTCCTTCATCCAGACTTCCAGCAACTAGCCAAGGACTGGTGGGCGCAGGCAGAAATAAATCATGGCTCAAACATGTACAAACTTCAGCAAAGACTAAAAAACTTTAAAATGCTGCTGAAACAATGGAACAAGAACTGCTTTAGAGACATCTTCCAAAGCATTCAAGATATCAAAAAATGACTAGAGAAAATCCAGAAAACCTTCATCTCAGGTTCCAGACCAGCCAATCTAATGAAAGAGGAAGAGATGCTCAGAAAGAAGCTAGAAGAACGATGAAAATAGGAGGAGATTTTATGGAAACAGAAATCTCGAGTGCAATGGCTGAAGGAGGGGGAGAGAAACACCAAATTCTTTCACAGAACAGTAGTGCACAGAAGGCATGTGAACAGGATCACACATCTTGAAGATGGCCAAGGAAACATAATACGAGAGCACTCAAAGATTGAGGTGGAACTCATCAACTTCTATCGGGATCTCCTAACAGAAACCCAGGAGGACATATCAACATCCATCCACAGAATTACAAGGCATATACCGACCCTAGTAACCCCGTAACAAAACGCAGCCCTCACTAGGCCTATCACACAGGAGCATGTGGACCAGGCTATCAGAGACATGCCCTCAGGTAAGGCCCCAGGCCCAGACGGGTTCACCACAGATTTCTTCCATCATTGCTGGGACTTTGTAAAAAGGGACGTATGGGCAGTGGTCGAGGAATCGAGAGCTGCGGGTGTGGTCCTTCCAGCGCTAAATGCAACCTTCCTCACCCTCATTCCCAAAGAAGAGAGAGTCACCAATCCAAAGAACTTCAGACCCATTTCCCTCTGCAACGTGGTCTACAAAATCATCACAAAGGTCATAGCCAACAGGCTGAAACCCATTCTGACTCACGTCATCTCCAAAGAACAGGTAGGGTACGTGGAAGGAAGGCAGATCACGGACATCATCATCCTAGCGCATGAGGTTATACACTCTCTTAAAACCTCCAACACCCCAGGTATGTTAATAAAACTGGACCTCTCCAAAGATTTTGACAGAGCCAGCTGGCAATATCTCAAAGCCATCCTTGACTCCTTTGGTTTCGACCAAGGCTGGGTCAAATGGATCCTCAATCTTATCTCCTCCACCTTCTTCTCCATTTTAGTCAATGGCGTGCCGTCTGCGCCCTTCTCACCTTCTCGCGGAATCCGACAGGGAGACCCCCTCTCACCCTTCCTCTTCGTACTTATGGCGGAAGGCCTGGGCAGATCTATCTCAACGGCAATCACAGATGGATCCCTCAAGGGTCTACCTCTCCACAATCTTCAGCCAGCCCTCTCCCACAGCTAGTTCGTAGAGGACACGCTCCTACTTAACTCCCACTCAGCAAAGGAAGCCCTCTTGCTCAACTCTATCCTCTCTGACTTCACGAAATCTTCAGGCATGTCTCTGAACCTGGACAAGTCCAAACTCTATTTCTTCAACACCCCCGCTCCGGTTCAAATCCATATCTCCAGACTCCTTGGCATACCAAGGAGCTCCCTTCCGTCCAATTACCTAGGCGTCCCCCTTACGGGAGCTGCTACCAGATCCATCTCTTGGGAAATCCTACTCCTTTCCATTTCCAACAGACTAAGCAACTAGACCTTCAGGCCCCTCAATATTGCCTCCAGGCTTGTCCTTCTAAAATCGATACTGCAGGCCCTCCCCACTTATCTTTTCACGGTCCTAGCAGCTCCCAAGCATGTCATTAAAGCCATAAGAACCCTGCAGCGCAACTTCCTTTGGCATGGACACCAGCCAAACAAAAAGTGGGCCCTGGTGGGCTGGGACAAAATCTGCATGCCAAAAAGTCAAGGTGGACTAGGCCTACGCGATCCGGGAAAACTCAATCAAGTAATGGGCGCAAAGATATGGTGGCAATGGCTGAAAGCTCCTGCAACAGCCTGGGCCAGCATATGGAGGCACAAGTACGCTCCACTAACACCAGAAAATCAACTAATCAGGCACAACACAAGGATCCAAGGGTCCAACATTTGGAATATCGCTTGGCAAAACCGCACCCTGATTCAAAACCATGCCTTCTGGGAGGTCAGGGATGGAGAGAGCGCCTTGCTCTAGCAAGACTCGTGGCAACAGTTCAAACTGCTGAATGAATTTGAAGACCTAGTCACGCTTCAAGAAGTCATTGACCTGCAAGCTTCCCTGAAAGTTAAAGACCTATGGAAACTGCAAGAGCAACACCAGCATTGGCGTCAATGGAAACTCACCCATCAGAACCTGGGCGTCACTGAAGACTTCAACCTGGACAGCTGGCACATTCAGGCCAAAAGATGCCAAATACCAGTCAGAGGAGGGGTCGATATCTTGAGATGGGGTTACTCCACCGCGGGAACCTTCACAATCAAGGAATCCTACAACATCCACAGCTGCCATCAAGCGAACGACAAAGAGGCCATTTGGAATAAAGTCTGGAACTCAGCTCTCTGGCCAAAGGTCTCCACCTTCCTTTGGCTAGTGGTGCACAACAAGGCGCTCACTTGGGACAATCTTAGAAAGCGAGGCTTCATTGGTCCCTCCCTTTGTGTGCTCTGCCATTAGCAGGAAGAAACCAAGGAACATCTCTTCAATGGCTGCAGCTACAGTCAGAGCGTCTGGGATCAAAGCACGCAAATCATGCGAAAATTGGGACAACACCGGAGCAGTGTAAACGAAACAATAGAACACTGGGACAACATCTCATATAAAAGCACGCTACTGAACCACATCTGGCAGCTTTTACCAGGCTTCATCCTCTGGTAGCTCTGGAAGGAAATAAATAAAAGAATCTTTCACTCGCAAGTCTCTCCACCGGAAGCCACTTGGGAGGCAATCAGCTCACGGATCAAGGAAACCATCAGATCTCGCTCCTGGAAGTTGGAGGACCTCCAAAGCACACCGGATGAGCAATATATTCTACAACATTGGCAACCCCTCCCCTCCATTCACCAAGTCAGGAGGATCACCAAACCTCCTCAAGCCAGCCCCACCACCTGGTCCCCACCACATAATCACTTCATAAAAATCAACTTTGATGGTACAGCCAAAGGCAATCCGGGAGCAGCAGGATGGGGCGCAGTGGCCAGAGACCCGGAAGGAAAACTCCTGGGACTATTCACAGGCTTCCTAGGGGAAACGACAAACAATGTGGCGGAATTAACAAGCTCACTAAGAGGACTGCAGGCAGCGCTGACGAAAGACCATCGCAACATAGTCCTGGAAGGAGACTCATAGGTGATCATTCATCTAATCACCAAAATCTTGAACGGAAACACGCCTTCCAAAATTTCACCAAGATGGCGCCTCTCAGGACTGCTAGAGGACTTCAAAAATCTCCTCACCCCAGCCCTCAGTATTGCACCTTCTCATGTAAAGAGAGAGGCCAATCGAGTAGCAGACTGCCTAGCGAACGAAGCAGTTGAAAAGGAAGCTGACTTCTCCAGCTGGATGGATGAAGCCACAGACCCCTCAGACATCTTCAGGAGTTGCCTCGATCTAGCCAACAGGGACCTGCTCCCCCTAGATGGGGTGTCAAGAGCTCAGCTGAGGACACGCGGAAGGATGCCAGGATGCCCATTAAATGGCATCAACCGGCCCAATTCCTCCGTCAATTAATTGATTTATGGATTGCACTCGCCACCTTAACGCGAAGAGCCCCCTCGCACGCGGGAGCGGTACCAGGAGACAGAGCACTCAAAGCACATAGTTAATGGTGATCGTGTGTATAACATCTAGTAGTTTTATAACGACAAGGGATAGGGCAGAGATGTATTCGGCCTTCGTAGAGCTCATTCTGTCCGAGAGCCATCTCCGTTTTCCGTCAAAGATAGAGCAGAGAGAGGGCGCACAGTACTCCCAACCCCCACCCATTCGCATTCCTACAGAAGCCTCCATCATGCCTCGACTCAGAGGCAAGTCACGCAGAGGGGCAGCCTGGTACAGGGCTGAATCCCAGCATAAGCGCATCCAAAAATTTGAGAAATCCTTGGTATTGGCGTCCATCCGACGCAAGAGGCGCTCCTGGTCGACACCTATGGCAACTGTTGAACATATCAGCCCGGAGGAGGCCATGCAATGCCAACCTCCCATGGAAAAAGTAGTCGAGAATAGGCCACCACTCGACGCCCACCTGGAAAGACACAGTGCTGCCCACCTGGATTTCCTCCCACATTGCATAGTGGAGGAGGAAATCCCGCCAGCCGACACCACAGGGACGGAAAGGAGCGAGGAAAAATTGACCCGTCCAATGGGAGACCACAAGGCAGAAGCAGAAGGAAGCACCGACAGGCGGAGGCATGACGACGAAGGAGAACTGGACCAGCCCGCCTTCTCGGAACTTTGGCACCTGCCACTCGTTTTCAAACTCAGAAACATGCTGGGCGACCTAGGCTTTCGTCTTGACAGAATGGAGTAGCGAATGGACATGCTCTTCGCAGCCCTCTCGAAGAACACTCCGAAGAAGCAGTGTCCAACATGCGCATAGGAGTATGCAATTCCAGCAGGCTGGCGTTGAACGGGATACAAGAGAGCGAGCTCGAGCAAATAGTCACCCAAGGGTTCTGGTTAGAAGTCTGAATGTTTTTTTGGTTTAGTTAGTTTACATAGATACTTTAAGCGTAGAAATGCTCTGGCTTTTGAAACTCTATAACACTGCCGCCTCGGTTTCCCTCGGGCAGGGAAAGCATATATATGTTTTAACAATAGATATGTATCAAGCACAGGCGGCCCAGCTGTCCTGGTTTCCTCTTCAGGCAGGACAACTGGAACCAACACCAGTCACTGTATACTTTGGTTTTTGCTAATATAAAAGGTCCCCCCGTTTTATTTAAAAAAAATAAAAATATATAGGGTTAAGTATAAAATTTAGAGGTCCAAGGGTTTTGAACCCAAGACCACCCACTACCTAAGCCTTAAGGAAAAACCAAACACCAACGCACCATGATTGTGCCTTGGAAAAAAATAAATAAATAAAAATAATAATAATTAAATTAATAGGAAGGATTAAGTAAATTAGTGACTAATTAATTAACACTAATAATAATATTAATTTCTGAGAATAAATTGAAGTGTTGATTAAGGCGATTGAAGCTTAGGATTAAGTTTAGTCTAGATTCTTAGTTTTTAATAAACTAGCACAGCCGTAAAGTGGTTGGCGGTTGGTTAACGCCGAAAGGTACATAGCGCTGGTGAACGCTGAAACGTGGCTGGCAGTCGTGGACAATTATTTAGATGTCACGGTTTAATCCTATTTAATCATTTAAACATGGTAATTATATATCCTTAAAGCAAATTTTTTTTAATGTGAATAGGTAAATGTTAAAAAGTATACATGTTAACGGATGCCTTGATAAATGCAAGAAATTTATGAACAATAAATCTAACCCATTGATTTTGGAGGACGACTAAGAATATGCCAGCATCTTCAATGCATAGCCATCAGATAAGGGTTTAAGGTTAAATAAGACTAAAAGATCATTAATTTTTCCCATTGTCAATAGGTGTATGCCTTTTGGCGTAAATTAATAAACATAAGGTCGGAAGTCACTTTAATCAAGTTGTAAGCGAAAAGTTAAAAGGGCTTAGACTAGGACCAGCGGGAAGGAGGCAACATATGCACTAGGAGAGTAAGCATAGGAAGTGGCGAGTATTGCGCAAGGCTAGCGTAGCTACAAGGCAAGGGAACCAATAGTTTTTTTATAGGGGTGAAGAAATCAAGCTTAGACGCTTAATCCTAATCCTAACCTAGCCAATCCCCTAAAGGAGTAATGTCTGTTTACAGACAAGTAAAGAAAACTTACGCCTAACCTTGTTTCTAAGTTTAAGTAGCACCAATTTGAAACGTCCTTGAACTCACCCTCACAACTTTGGGGTGATGCAGGTTAAAGCATACAGGATGGTCAAGACTTGAAGGAGTCGAGGCAGGGGAGCGTCGTCGCAAGCACCGCCAACATCGCCAGCACCACCACCACCATCGCCCGAACTAGCCCTCATACTTCGCTCGTTGGAATCCATTAACAATAATTTAAAGGGGCAACAACCGGCAGTGACTGAAGTGGAACCCCCACCGTCTGGAACGAGTAATCCAGAAGCGTCAAGGGATTCAGGGGGAGGACCTCCACCTGAAGATATCACGTGAGAATTGTAGAAGATCAAACTTCCAGAGTTTGTCGGGGGTCGTGCCAGTGAACGCGTGGAAGCATGGTTGGAAGGCATGACAAGGTGTTTTTCCTTAAGGGACTATGCGTCCAACTCAAAGGAAAAGATCGCCATTTTTCAGTTAAGAGACAATGCCTTGAACTGGTGGGGCAACCTGGAAAGACAACTGCACTTTACCCCAGACACAGTATCTTGGGAACTTTTCGTGGAGAGGTTCCGAATGAAATATCTACCAGCATACTACGAGGAACAACAGGTAGGGGAATTTCATGCCTTAGTACAGGGAAATAGAACTGTAGAAGAATATGAGATCAGATTTATGGAACTGGTCAAATATGTTTTGTATATGGATAACGACCAACGACAGGCAGAGCGCTTCGTCTATGGATTGAAACCTAAGATAAGAGATATGGTGCGGATGTGGAAACTATCTTCAGTAGCATAGGCGGTGGAAAATGTGCGTTATACAGAATAACACATGAACTTAACCGGGGGTACAAGACTGACATTTACGCATCGCCCAGTATTCATAGGAAACGCCCCGAGGACATTTCCCAGGGGAGGGGGCTCAAGGCCACCACCATATGGTAACAGAGTTGTGCCAAGGACAGTAGCTACAGGGATTTCAATGGCAGCAAGTGCAACATCTTGCTCATCACCAACGGTGCAGACAGGTCCACGACCATCTCAAGGAAAAACAAGTAGGGGCAGGGGTTCCAGTGGAAGGAACTCATTTCCGAGGTAGTCACATAACAGTGCACAGGTTCAATCTCGTGTTACCTATTGGGGGTGTGGAGGACCCCATTACCAGCGTGGCAGCCCAGAGTTACAATCAGGGTTCGTGCATAGAGAAGGAAAGGCACCGATGGGGAGATCAAGTAGCAGCCACCAGATTTACGCAGCGGTTAATAACCGCCAGGCCGAGCATCAATCCATGGTGGTGGAGTCATCAGGTACGCTAAATCATATCAATGTCAATATTTTTTTTTATTCTAGTACGACAGATAGTTTCATTTTACCATCTGCATTAGAAAAGAGTGGGTTGGCAGCCTACGAGCAGGATGAATTTAAACAAGTCGAGATGGCTTCGGGGAAAAAACAAGCAGTAGGACCTAGTGTCGATAATTGTATAGTAGACCTAGGAGTGTGTACTACCAGGTTGAAGGTATACGTCACTTCTCTCGGGGTATATGACCTAATCATTGGAATGGATTGGTTAGCAGCTCATCGAGCTTTGGTAGATTATTTCGCAAAGAGGGTGCTTTGTGTCGATGATGAAGGAAGACCAGTAGAGATCCAAGGTGTGTAGAGAAAAGTGTCGTTACACTTTATATAAAATATGAAGGTTAAGCGATGCTTGAGGAAAGGGTGTCGACTTTATGTAGTGGAAGCAGTGAATGAAAGGAAGGGACCCTCATTGGATCAATACCCGGTATTGTCATAATTTCAGGATGTTTTTCCGAACTAGTTACCAGGGTTACCTCCTGAGAGGGAGCTTGATTTTACTATTGAGCTGAAACCTAGTGCAGAACCAATCTCCAAGACTCCGTATCGGATGACAGCACCGGAACTTTGTGAATTGCAAATGCAGTTGAAAGAGTTACTAGACTTAGGGCTAATAAGGCCCAGTGTCTCACCTTGGGGCACACCAATAATTTTTGTAAAGAAGAAGGATGGATCCTTATGACTGTGTGTGGACTACAGGGACTTGAACCATGCTACAGTGAAAAATAGGTACCCGATGTCGTGAATAGATGACCTTTTCGATTAGATGAAAGGAGCAGCTGTATTCTCAAAGATCGATTTGCGATCAGGGTATCATCAGTTAAGGATTAAGGAAGGTGATATCCCAAAAACTACCTTTCGAACTCGGTTTGGACATTACGAGTTTGTTGTAGTACCTTTCGGATTAACCAATGTGCCAATAGTATTCATGAGCCTCATCAACGGCGTATTCCGGAAGTACTTAGACCATTTTGTACAAGTCTTTTTAGATGACATCCTCATCTATTCCAAGAATTAAAGAGAACATGAGGAACACTTGCAAATAGTGTTGTCCTACCTTAGAGAGAACAAATTGTATGGGAAGCTGTCAAAGTGTTCCTTCTTCCAAAAAGAGATTCACTATTTAGGTCATATCATTTTCGGCGAAGGAATCTCTGTGGACCCAGAAAAAGTAAAGGCCATTATGGAGTGGCCAGTGCCAAAAAATGCCCACGAGGTGAGAAGCTTCATGGGGCTAGCAGATTATTACCGACGATTTGTAGAAGGATTCTCAAAAATAGCGAAACCCATCACCACTTTCCAATGCAAGGGGGTCAGGTATGAATGGACAGAAGAGTGTGATAGTGCATTCATTGAGCTTAAGAGGTTACTAACTAGTGCGCCAATTCTACGAGTGTCGAATATGGAAAAGGACTTCATAGTCTGTACGGATGCCTTGAAGCAAGGGTTGGGGGCCGTGCTAATGTAGGATGGAGGAGTGATAGCCTATGCGTCAAGGAAGTTGAAGAAACACGAAGAGTTATACGCGACTCATGATTTAGAGTTGGCAGCTGTAATGCTAGCTCTGAAAATTTGGAGGCACTATCTTGTGGGGTGAAACTTTGAGCTCAAAACAGACCATCAAAGTTTAAAACATCTCTTCACTCAAAGAGATTTGAATTCCAGGAAAAGGCGATCGAGTGAGTTTATGAGTGAGTACGATTTTGGTATTTCATACATCAAGGGAAAGGAAAATGTGCTCGCAGATGCCTTGAGTAGGAGACCACGTATCTTCTCCTTGGTAACCTTAAAGGTCAATCTGAGGGAACATGTGTTGACACAACTCCCAGGAGACAGTTGGTATTTAAAGGTTACTTC
>ML777038.1:214545-234107 GCA_009831015.1 Picea engelmannii | reverse complement strand
GCATACATAAATTACTAATGGATGATAGTTTTGATTATTAGTACATGCACGAGACTTGTATGTACTAGCTACACATGCATTTCTTGTACATATACACTAGTATGTATGAGTTTTCTTGACTTACTTACTGATAATGTCGGTTATTTGTTATGAATGTGTGAACCATGTTTCTTGTCCTTTGTACCATAAGATACCCTAACTTCGGGATGAAGTTTCCTGAAGGGTGGGTGTATGTAACGACCCTGCTTAAATAGATGTATAGGATTATTAATTATAATTAATTTAATAATCTAACTGTCCTAAAAGTTAGCTAAACAATAATTATTTCTTAAATAACATTAACTAATTAATTATTATTAATTAGTTGTTCATGATTGTCAAGGATTAATTAATTATTAATTGACTCATTAATTAATTAAGTAAAGGATTAAAGGGGGTTAATAAATTATATTGTTAAATTAAAGCTTACGTATTTGGGAAGGGATAGGACATTAAATATAAGATAAGATAATAAATAAGAAAGGATAAAATAATAACTAAGGGGATAAGGGGCATTAATTACGAAAGGATAAGATAATTAATAAATGGATAAGGAAAGTAATGAAGGAGGGGGAAGTCGGTGAAGGGGAAATATGAGCGGAGGAGGTTAGGAAGGAGGGGATCATTCGATGGGATATTTTTATTGATTTTAGGGGCTCTCTTGGATTGGCAGAGAAGAGAGTGGAGTTCTGTAGTCAGGAAGGTTCAGTACAGGCACCGTTTTGCTGGAGGTTTTGGGCACGGGGGCCAGGATATCCATATGATATCCTGGAGCTAGGAAGTTGTCCTAGTTGGCAGGGTGGAACAAGGTTTTGGGCAGAGTTTACACAGTTCAACAGTGGTCAACAAGGCAAGTGAAAGTGGAGGGTTAGCATCAAACCAAGGTAATTTAAATTGTGTATTTGTTTTATTTTGTTATAAAATTTTATTATTCGTTGATCAATTTAAAATGCGTAGGTTCTCAATATAAATGAATTATTGAATTTTACTGTTATGTTTGTAGAATTAAAGGATGTTTAATTTATTTGGCTATTACAAATAAGGACACAATCAATCATAGCCAGGTGGTCAATACATGTGGGAAAATGAAGGCCATGGGAGTCAACAACCATCGATCTAGGCTAAGGAAGGATTCAGTCATCTATTTTTAAAACGTCATCTTACTTTTCCATTAAATAAGTAGATCCAAGCATAAGTCCTAATACATTCTACCTACATAATCAACATGCATATCTAATCATAAAACCTACCGCATCTATTATACAAATGAAAAGAGAGTATCATTTCCTAATCACCCACTCTGAGTGACATCTGCACACTCCGTGCAACTCCCTCTCACCAACCGTCGAGACTTCACTCGTACCTCCTAGCCAATGCTAGGGGTACTCTTCTTCCCCCTTAGCCCCCCGAGCCGCAAAGGGGTCACACAGACTATCCATAGATTTTGATTAGCTCCTAGCTCACCTCGCAAGGTCGAGCTACCACTCCTCTCCGAGCTGGGTATCCCAACTCCCACAAGTAAATCAGTCAAGAAGATATTTCTGCAGCGTAACGTTACCGAAACAGAAGATGATCCAACCTCCATCACCTCCCTTCATTATATAGAGTTTTGTGGTTCCTTACTTTCCAAAATCTCATTTAATTAAAGTTTTTAAAAATAAAATCCTAAAAATTCTTCTCCATACAAGTATCATCCATCCCCTTCATTCCTCCATAAATTATTTTCTTTAATTTATTGATTATCTTTATTTCCCTCACCCACATAGAGTTACTCCTAGAATCACTCCTAGGTGTCCCAAAACTCTCCTACAGGTTTAAATAGATTTCCCTTTTATTAAATTGCCAGTTTAGTTTAAATTAGAAGGTTCTTAAACGGTAGATTCTTTACTAAGTTGACTTTCATCTTTTTCCCTTAAGTTCCCCTTTTTCCCTTTTTATATTTACCATTTTTCCTAGTTTCCTAATATTTTAGATTTTCCCTCTTTCCCCTTTTACTTAGAACTCAAAAAGGCACGTGTGGAATTTAACCCCTTTTCCCTTTTATCATTAAATTAGTATATTTTAAATTATCAAAAGATAAAACAATTAAATGCCTCTTTACATTGTATATCCACATATTTTATTTTTTATGAATAAATTAAATTTCTTACTCCGTTCATGTTACAAGATTTAACGAAGATCATAATTATTATTTAAGTTGTTTTTATTTTTATTATATATATATATATATATATATATATAGAAGACACAATTTTACCACTAGCATAATTTAGACTTAGGCATTAAATTTCATACTGGGCAACATTTAATTAGGGAAATTGTTTTAAAAATCACTTAACATATGATTCATCCTAAGGCCATCTAGGTTAATTCCTCTATCATCAACAACGCGACGTGCCCTTCAGGATGCACTAGGTGCTACAAGGGTGCCACTCGCCTCTTGACTGACTTGGTAGACATCAACAACCCCTGGAGTCAACACTCTGCTAGGTGAACATGTGGGAGACTAAGGGATTCTAAGGAATAAGGCCTCCACCTTATTGCACGCCCCTTAGAATCATCGTGAGTGACTGTCACAGTCTACCCTCATGGCATCGTGGTTCCTCTCAAACTAGATAAATGTTAAACTATAGTTCGAGCCATGGTGGGAGTGCTAGTAGGTTGTGGCAGGGATTTTGTCCACACCTCTCCCTCAACATCTCTGGTAGTCATGCGTGACTCCTTTACTCCATATGTGAGTTTGGTCGACAAGCTATCGTCAGCCTGCATCATCAACAAATCATGTCAGAACACATCGATATCATATCATCTAATCAGATGCACTAATATCATAGAAAAAACAATCAAACCCCAATGGTACACTCCCTGACTCGATCTAGAGTTCAAGGGGTTCCATCAATGCCTCGACATCCTCTAGGTCCATAATCCTACACACTCAGTAAAACTGAGTCAATAGCACCTGTCTATGTCAATGTAGTAAAACAACATGTCATCAACCCATAATGCCACATAATCAAAATCAAAATTTTTAATAGCATAATAATACAAATCACTTGCAAGAAAGTGTCCTCAAAGAATAAGTTCATTCAGTGCACCAGAGTGGGATGTTACATACACCCCCTCCTGGTCTAAACTTCGTCCTGAAGTTTCACAGTATAAATGCCGAAATAAAGTGTATCACAGTATCATATGTCTATCGATCAAACAAAAATGGAAACTCCTGGCACATATCATATGCGTCCTCCCAGGTCGCCAAGTGCGGACTATAATTGTCCCAATGGACCTTGACCTGATCTACCGTTCAACGTCATAGTTTTCGAATGCAATGATCCAAGATGTGGACCGGCTCAGCCGTGAGCGCCCCCCCGTACGATACCTATAAAGAACTCATGTTAGTAACATGTGTAGGATCACTAATATAATGTCTCAAAACAGATACATGAAAAATATTGTACATACGCCTCAAAGAATCAGGCAAGGCTAGTCGATAGGCCATGGGCCCCTTTCTCTCCACAATCTTGAAAGGTCCCACGAACCTAGGAGAGATTTTAGCTCCCTTCACAAACTTGATCAAACTTTTATGTGGTTTAACCCGCAAGAAGACTTGATCACCGACCTTGTAACTACGGTCGACACAGTGTGCATCGGCATAACTCTTCTGTCGATCCTGTGCTTCTTTAATCCTTTGTCTTATTGTTTTCATTTTCTCTTCCATTTCTTGGATCACTTCTGGTCCCACCAGGACTCTATCCTCAAGCCGATCCCAACTGAAATGCATTCGACACGGTCACCCATAAAGAAACTCGAAAGGCGCCATCTTAATGGTGCTTTGGTAACTTTTGTTGTAAGCGAACTCCACTAGTGGCAAGAATTCTTCCCAATGATTTTTTTGGTCCATCACGTACATGCACAACATGTCCTCCAAGGTTTGGTTTGTTCGTTCAGTATATCCATCAGTCTCTAGGTGATACGCAGTAGTAAAGTTAAGTTGGGTTCCCAAGGCCTCTTGGAAACTTGTCCAAAATAGTCCAGTAAACACCGATCCTCAATCGGATATAATCCTCTTAGGCACGCCATGCAGCCTCACAATCTCACTAATGAAAAATATAGCTATGTCGGGTGCTTGATATGTCATATGCATAGGAATAAAGTGAGAACTCTTCATCAGTGTGTCTACTATTACGAAAATCAAGTCATGTCTCCTTTCTGTCAGTGGCAATCCAACAATAAAATCCATCGAAATAACCTCCCATTTCAATTCCTGAATAGCGTGTGGTTGTAGTAATCTTGTTGGGTGTCTATGTTCATCCTTTACCTGTTGACATTCTAGACATCTGGCCACATAGTTGACTATGTCAGGCTTCATTCCCTTCTAGAAGAATAAGGGTTTAAGGTCTGCCCTCATCTTCATGACTCCCAGGTGAGCCATGTAAACTTCTCTATGAGGCTAGCTTAGGATCAGCATCCTCAACTCATTGTTCGGTGGTACATAGATCCAATTTTTAAACCTCAATAGTCCATCGCTATCAAATGAAAATCCTTCAAATCATGGTACCATCATTATGTTTTGTCCGATAAAACCCTCGATCTATTTGTACCAGTTATCGTCACGCTGTAAGGTTAGAATATTTTCACATAGATTCGTCTGAAGAGGCAGCACCAAAAATATGCGCGACCTCCGAATCAAAGCGTTAACCACACGGTTCACTGTTCCTTTTATGTAAGCAATCTCGAAGACATACTCGCTAAGAAATTATGACCAATGCCATTTTCGTGCATTCAGGTTGCTTTGCATAAAGATGTGTTGTAGTCCACAATGGTTAGTATTTAGTTTAATTTTTTGTCTAACAAGGTAGTGTCTCCAAACCTTAAAGGCATATATGATGGCTAACAACACCAAATCGTGCGTTGCGTAGTTCTCCTCATGCCTTCTTCAGTTTCCTCAAAACGTAAGCGATCACTCGTCTGTCTTGCATCAAGACTCCTCCTGAGCCTTCCTTGGATGCATCAGTGCATACCAGAAAGTCTGCGCCCATGTCAGGTACCTTTAGTATCGGTGTTGTTGTCAACAATTCCTTGAGCCTACAAAATGATTCCGCGCATTTCTCAGTCCAAACAAAATTCTTGTTCTTCTTCTGCAATTCCGTGATCGGATTTGCTATCTTCGAAAATCCCTCGATGAACCATAGATAGTATCCTACTAAACCCATGAAGCTACACACTTCCAGGACATTTGTCAGTGCAGGCCATTCCATGATAGCCTCGACCTTGGCTAGATCCACGATGATGCCTTCGCCAGAGATGACATGCCCTAAGTAGTGAATCTTCAATTGATAAAAATATCATTTGAATAAATTCCCATACAATTTTTTCTCTCGCAGACACCGTAGTACCAAGTGAAAGTTCTCTTCATGCTCCTCCGTCGTCTGAGAGTAAATCAAAATATTGTCAATGAATACTTGGACGAACTTGTCCAAATACTCGCAGAACACCCCATTCATCAAACTCATAAATACCCCTGGGGCGTTTGTCAGTCCAAATGGTAAAACAGTAAACTCGTAATGTTCAAACCTCATCTTAAAGGCGGTCTTAGGGATGTCATCTTCCTTAATCCATAACTAGTGGTATCCTGATTGCAAGTCGATCTTTGAGAACAACGTTGCACCCTTCAATTGATCGAACAGGTCATCAATTCTCGACAACAGATATTGATTCTTGACCGTGGCCTTGTTCAATTGACGATAGTCAATGAAGAGCCTCCACGACCCATCCTTCTTTCGTATGAAAATAACAGGTGCACCCCATGGTGACACACTAGGGCGTATCAGTCCTAGGCCCAACAACTCCTTCAGTTGCATTTTCAACTCTTGTAACTCCAGGGTCGACATCTGATAAGGCATTCTTTCTATCAGTTCAGTCCTTGGCTTTATGTCTATGGTAAATTCTAATTCCCTCTCCAACGACATCCCAGGTAACTGCTCTAGAAATACGTCCATAAACTCTTTCACCACCGGAAGGTGTTCTAAACCTTCCGCTACACCCTTCTCATTTAACGAAAGGATTGCATAAAGCTTTCACCCCTTGTGCATACTCTTCCATTGCTGTAAGGAAGAGATGAACCTCAGGGGAACTCCTTGGTTTTTTCCTACAATCACTCGTCTCTGTCTCTCGTCATTGACCAAGCTCAACCATTTTGTCTTACAGTGGGTATCGCCTCATGCGATTCCAACCAGTCCATACCAATTACGACATCATAAGATCCTAATATCATGACGTACAGGTTGGCCCTTGTGAAAATATCTCCCAGGTTAAGGACACAGCCCGTAACTTTTCCTCCAACCTTTTGTTTGGCTCCTGAGGCCATCTCTATGAAGCTAAACTCATCCTGTTTGACTGCATTTACCTTAATCCTTTTTAGCATTGCACCATAAATGAAACTCTCGGTAGCACCGGGATCTATCAAAATACTAAGGGGCTAGTCAGTGATGGTACCTTTCATCTTGAGCACTATCGACTGATTCTCTGACTGGCGGTTATTCACCGCTGCATGAATCTGATGGGCCTTGCCCATATCTCCCACGGTAGCGGGTTCGACTGATCCATATTCTCTAGTCCTCTCCATAGGGCAGTCGCGCTGGTAGTGTGGCTCCCCACACGTCCAACACCCCTTCTTTGGCCCAGTAGTCCTAGCACCCGAAGTAGAAGATGACACCCCACCAGCCTGGAATCCTAGTCTGTTCTGCTAAACAGGCCTAAACTTCTCCTACTATGGGTGACATTGTTGTTGAAGCTATAGTCCCCGATAAGGTGTCCACTGCTAAGGCGTCGGTCACCTGGGTGTAGTGAAAGTGGATCCCCTCTGGAATCCACGATATCTTAGCGTATGTCTAGCTAGTATCTGATGTTGTTGTTCTCCAGATGAAAGCTGCCCTATTGGTCTCGCTAGAGTTCTAGTCTGACCCCCGCTGATAATCTCCTCCTCTACTATGAGTTCCTTCTGGATGACATCATGCAAGGTTTGAGGCATCAAAATCCTAACCTTTGCACGTAGGCTGTCGTTAAGGCCGAACATGAACCTGTTGACCTTAAGTTTCTTAGTGTTAAGGTGCAGAGCATACTGGACCAGCTCCATAAAATGGGCCTCGTATTCTAGCACCATACGACTTCCATGTTGTAAGGCATTGAACTCATTGAGCTGACGCTCAATGAATTCCTCTGAAAGGTACCTCTCTCAGAACCGTTCCTCGAACCGTTCCCATGACACATCTTCGACAGCCATGTTCAACTGCGATAGGAGTGTCTTCCACCATAGAAGAGCGCTCCCCTTCAGTTGAAAGACCGCCATGTGGACCTTCATGTTGGAGGTATAATTGCGAAGTGTGAAGCACATCGCCATGTTCTTCAACCATGCCTCGACGGCTGTTCCATCCAGGGCACCAAAGAACTCGATAAATTTGACCTTCTCGAGCTCATGGTGAATGCTACTAGTATTGACCAGTGCACGCAGTGGAAGCTCAGTGGGTGCCGGTGCCCTAGCCTCATCTCTGTCCAAACGACTGATCAGTGCCTCAGACATGTGCTGAAAAGATCTCATCATTCTGACTACATCACCAACTGCTATCTACTCCTGTCCAAGAACCTGCTCGTCTCCCTGGGGGTTAGACCCCTCGGGCATGGCTGCTACTGGAGACGTCATGCCTCCTCCCATAGCACCCCGTCGTCTGCCTCTGCGGCATCCTCTAACCATGATTACCTGCACGCACACAAGTCAACTTGATTAACAATAGTATAACGAAATCATATCAACGAAAGTCATGGCGATCCCAAGTCATGGATTGAACCAGCTCTGATACCATATGTAACAACCCTCCCATTTAGTTATGACAAAAAGCCTCTCATAACAAGTGCAAATTTATTTTTTTGTGCGTGCGTGTATAGAAGGGTAATAAAGACATTATAATCTACATCGCAACACGACAACAAACATGACGCATGCATCTGCGACAACAACATAACGACCTAATAAGAAAATCAAGCATCTGGACGCAATGAATGACAATCAACCGATGAAAAATAAAACTTACTACCCACTCATCCTACCCTGCAATGGTTAGGACCTCCAAGACACATAAGAAACACTCAAGCCTAGTTTCCCATCGATTTTGACCATTTAAGGTCTCAGGGCTGACAAGTGTTTTGAGGAACAAGGAGGTGTCTACATCCCACCTGACATAAGAAGACCAAGCCAATAAGCAAAGGACAATCATTAATTATAATAACAACAACCCCCTCAACAAAAGGCGCAAGCTAAAAATGATTTCGCAAACAATCCAACCATCATCAATTACATATCCAGTTTAGTAAGTCTAAATTTCAGCTAGTCATGTATTGGGCAATTCTAACTTGATCTTAAAAGAAACAAGCTAGCATATCCACTTATATCCATATATCCAATTATATCCATAAATGTAACATGATCATATAAGTACATGAACTATTAATAAGAACTTGTCGAAGAGGAAAAACCTCACTCCTTAAGGGATAATCCTAGATAAAACATGATTATACCTAATATAATTTAAGATAGGTTAGTAAATACAAGCATCAGTTTGATTCTAGTTACATCATCCAAAATGAGTCAAGAGAGGAAGAAAACGTGGAGTTTGAAGAGCTAAAAATAAAAGAATCCACTTCAAGGAAGAGTATAGTGTAAATTGTTTTTCATAAGCAGCTCTTCATTACAGTCAACATTGAGTGAGAAGTATATCAAATATTACAAAAATTGGATACAATAGTCAATAAAATAGATAAACTCTTAAGATTAAAATTTGTAAAATGATTAAATGATAACTATCACATTCAATCCTCAATTACAGATCAATTTAACAAGTCTAGAATTGCAATTTTGGTCATTACTCACCAATCCAATTTTATTCATGATTACCATCCATTTGGGCAATTCTTAATTAATCCAAATCTCTTTCCACTAACCAATAACATTAAACAAACTTTAACTAAAATAATGTGGAATGCTACTATTAACATTGATGCACGAATAAATCTCAACATGGCATCCAGCCATAATGACCGAACTAAAAATGACAACTGTCCACTCAAATTAAGGGCAATTGCTGGGACGAGACCAGGCCATTAACACAGGCGGTTTCCAAGCTGACGGTTGGTTGTACAATGGCAGGTAAAAGGGAAAGTACATCACACAAGCATGCCACTCCAATAAGAGGAAATCGACCAAGAATATTTCTGCATCAGGGAGTAAAATAATTAAACAGTAACCCATCTACCATTTTAACACTGTGCAGATGAGCCATTTAGAAATTAAGGAGAACGTTCTGGTAGCGACTTAACTCAGGGAATGATTATGAGTGTTGTCAAGGAATTAATCATTTGCCATGCTAGTATTGGGTTTCAAAACACTTATTAAAACATAGGTCTGTACATCCGAAGGACGCAAGGATAGTAAATCAGGATGGATCAGATTCGCCAGGAATCATGTATCAACCACAGTAAAATTCTAATGCAATCTCAGCCACGTAATCCAGAAAGAGTGTGGTTAAGATGCATGAGGAGAGCATTCTTAATCTCCTTTCAAGGGAAAACGTTGTACCTAACTGTTAAATGCTCAACAAAAATTCACTCAAGAAGTCGCACAAGTTTAATCGCTCAAATGATGAAGACGCACAGGTGAAAAGGAATTCGCTCAGAGATGGAGATGCACAGGTGAAAGAATTCCATCAGAAATGAAAACGCCCAGGTAAAATTGCCCAAATAATTCACTCAGGTAAAAATAATTTCGCTTAGGAAAAAAAGAAACTCAAAACTATACCAAATGGATAAATGGTAATGAAAACGCTCAGGTAAAATCGTCCAAGAATTCCCTCAGGTAAAAATAATTTTGCTCAGGACAAAAGAAACTCAAAAATATACCAAATGGATAAATGGTCGACACCTGATATTGATAATCACTACCTCAGAAAAATTACAGAGGTACTAATGTGGTAGTGAAGATAAATTTATAAAATATTTAATATCAGAAATTGTAAAATCGCCCTTGCACAATCGGTGAAATAATGTAGGATATCAATGCCCAGAAAAGCCAAAAGAAAACGCAGAGAAGGAATGTAAAACACAGCCCAGTGATTTATAATCTGTCAAGGAGTGGGCCACTAGGCTAGCTAAACTCATCTTACAAAGAATTAAAGTCTAGAGGTATACCACAGTCCAAAGGTGTATAAAGAAGGGTAAAATTGTAGAGTAAGATTCGTCGGTAAAAATTTCTATTGATTTAGCAATCGCTCTTTCAAAAAAACATTGTCAATCAATAAAACTGTCAACACAGTCAATAAAGGTATAAATGAAAGGTGGAATAGCAGGGTAAATTTCCATTAAAAATAAAACTGCAGAGGACAAGTAATTCGCTGGCCAATAAGATTGCGAGCGCAGAGCTAATTATCCGTTAATATAAAGACAGAGTTAAATTATTATCAATGCATAGAACGCCTAGTAAATTTATCCATCAAAGCTTAAAACATAGTCAAATGTAAAATCGCAAAGAACAGTAAGAGGAATGCAAGGATCCAAGGGGAAAGTCATTGATATTATTGTAGAGATAAAAAAACAAGGACATGAGGCAATAATCATCCAAGGACAATGGGAGAGGTAGATGGATGATAGGAATTTCCTTCGCTCATCATCCCCGCACAGGAAAGCAGGGCATTGAGATCCATAGGTATTTTAACGCCAAGGCGACAACCGTAGATCAGGCTCCTGGCTGACTACTCAGGCGAGGACTAAGGAGCTAAGGACGAAAGGAAAACAACCAATAACGACACAATCAATCACAGCCAGGTGGTCAGTACATGTAGGACAATGAAGGCCATGGGAGTCAACAACCATCGAGCTAGGCAAAGGAAGGATAGAGTCATCTATTTTTAAAACGTCATCTTACTTTTCCATTAAATAAGTAGATCCAAGAATAAGTCCTAATACATTATACCTACATAATCAACATGCAGATCCAATCATAAAACCTACCACATCTATTATACAAATGAAAAGAGAGTATTGTTGCCTGATCGCCCACTCTGAGTGACATCCACGCGCTCCATGCAACTCCCGTTCGCTGACCGTCAAGACTTCACCGATACCTCCCAGCCAATTCTAGGGGTACTCTTCTTCCCCCTTAGCCCTCTGAGCTGCAAAGGGGCCACACACACTATCCAGATATTTCGACTAGCTCCCAGCTCGCCTTGCAAGTCCAAGCTACCACTCCTCTCCGAGCTGGGTATCCCAACTCCCATAAGTAAATCAGTCAAGAAGATATTTCTGCAGCATAACTTTACACAAACAGAATATGATCCAACCTCCATCACCTCCCTTCATTATATAGAGTTTCATGGTTCCTTACTTTCCAAAATCGCATTTAATTAAAGTTTTTAACAATAAAATCCTAAAAATTCTTCTCCGTACAAGTGTCATCCATCCCCTTCATTTCTCCATAAATTAATTTCTTTAATTTATTAATTATCTTTATTTCCCTCACCCACCTAGAGTTACTCCTAGAATCACTCCTATGTGTCCCCAAATTCTCTTACAGGTTTTAATAGCTTTCCCTTTTATTAAATTGCCAGTTTAGCTTAAATTAGAAGGTTCTTCAATGGTAGATTCTTTACTAAGTTGACTTTCAGCTTTTTCCCTTAAGTTCCCCCTTTTCCCTTTTTATATTTACCCTTTTTCCTAGTTTCCTAATATTTTAGATTTTCCCTCTTTCCCCTTTTACTTAGAACTCAAAAAGGCAGGTGTGGAATTTAACCCCTTTTCCCTTTTATCATTAAATTAGTATATTTAAAATTATCAAGAGATAAAACATTTAATTCCCTCTTTACATTTTATATCCACAGATTTTATTTTTTATGCATAAATTAAATTTCTTACTCCCTTCATGTTACAAGATTTAACGAAGATCATAATTATTATTTAAGTTGTTTTTTTTTTTATTATTATTATTATTATATATATATATATTTTATAGAAGACGAAATTTTACCACTAGCATAATTTAGACTTAGGCCTTAAATTTCATACTGGGTGAAATTTAATTAGGGAAATTGTTTTAAAAATTACTTAACATATTATTTGTCCTAAGGCCATCTACGTTCATTCCTCTATCATCAACAATGCGACGTGCCCTTCAGGATGCACTACGTGCTGCAAGGGTGCCACTCGCCTCTTCACTGACTTGGTAGACATCAATAACCCCTGGAGTCAACACTCCGCTAGCTGAACTTGTGGGAGACTAAGGGATTATAAGGAATAAGGCCCTCACCTTATTGCGCGCCCCTTAAAATAATCATGAGCGACTGTCACAGTCTGCCCTCATGGCATCGTGGTTCCTCTCGAACTAGGTAAATGTTAACCTATAGTTCGAGCCATGACAGGAGTGCTAATAGGCTGTGGCAGGGCTGCTATCCACACCTCTCCCTCAACATCTCTAGTAGTCATGCGTGACCCCTTTACTCCATATGTGAGTCTGGTTGGCAAGCTATTGTCAACCTGCATCGTCAACAAATCATGTCAGAACACATCCATATCATATCATCTAATCATATGTGCTAATATCATAGAAAAAACAATCAAACCCGAATGGTACACTCTCTGACTCGATCCGGAGTCCAAGGGGTTCCATCGATGCCTCGGCATCATCTAGGTCCATAATCCTGCACACTCAGTAAAATTGAGTCAATAACACCTGTCTATGTCAATGCAGTAAAACAAAATGTTATCAACCCATAACGCCTCATAATCAAAATCAAAAGTTTTAATAGCATAATAATCCAAATCACTTGCGAGCAAGTGTCCTTAAAGAATAATTTTACTCAGTGTGCCAGAGCGGGATGTTACAAGTGAGACGAATGATTCTTACCCAATTTTTTCATGTTTTCCTTGTTCTCCTTGTTCTTACTATTCGTGTCTAGGTTTGGTTCCTTGAATTTTCCAATGTTTGAATTTTGAAGAGATAAATGAAAATATAATGATATCACCAATACATGCATATGACCCATACATATTTATTTATCTTTCACAAGGACACAGATTAATCAAATTTTAAATGTGAGCATATGCATGCACAAAAAAATTCTACTATAATAACCCATTCACATTTGTATATTCATCATCTTAGAAATTTAATAACAAAGAAGAAAAGGTACTCCAAAAGCACAACATTCACATAAGAACAATTTATTAAATTAATAATGTAACCTTACAACATTGACAATGACTAGAAATCCACTAGAATAAATTTAGAGTAAAAAACCAACATAATACATTTCCTCTTGACCAATATGGCCTCGAGAGATTGTTGCTAATAAGATCTTAGAAAAATAGTTCCCCAAAATTATAAAATGTAAGAGCCCCTTATAAGCGGGTTCTGTGTCATATATAGCTGATATGGTAACTATTTCTTGGGATTTATTGAATTCTCAAGTGACAATTACAAACTCTTGATTTTCCCTATCTTGTATCTTACCTAATTTACAAAAGATAATTATATTTAGACTTTGCAATTTACTTCAAAACTACCCCTTGTACTTGTATTTAATTTATGCTTCCCATACTTCCCATACTTTATGATTGTGTTTTGCGATAGGGTTTTATTATCCCTTTTTAGGGTGGCTAGGAAGGATTGAATTAGATTATGATCCTTTGAGGTTTACATCAGATACACTCTCATTTTCCTTGATAATGATAAAAAGTCACTAAATAATCGTCCACTTTGAGGGGTACACCTCAATTTCCAATATATTCAATGTACAAGATAAGATGAGATGCTCCTAAGTCTAGG
The DNA here is from genome assembly GCA_009831015.1 of Picea engelmannii. NCBI lineage: Eukaryota > Viridiplantae > Streptophyta > Pinopsida > Pinales > Pinaceae > Picea > Picea engelmannii. The sequence continues at coordinate 220,207 of ML777038.1, read as the reverse complement.
TCTAATGAAGATGAGACAAAGGGTAGAATTATAATGAAAGGTTAATGAAGGGTTCTAGCCTATATACAAATATAACACTATAAATGTAATAATTCAATATCCATGGATTAACATGTAACATATTTACTACTAAACCCATAAAAAATTCTGATATCATTAATTTAAACACTACACATCATGTTAAAAATGCCCATACATATAACAACAATTTCAATAAAAACATGCATGCATCTAATATACTCCTATACACATCATATAAATAATTTCCAACATATATTTAATTCACAATACATTAAACCATCAATTTAACTTAGACATAAGATAAAACACTTATCGTTTTATAACAGTTGTGCAACCAACTGTAAAGGATAGATTGTTGGCGTAAGATCGAGACCATGGTTCTCGATAATTTTCAACAAAAAGGAATTGTTGTCGTATAGGTATTCTTGTTAGAGAGTAATACTAACTTCCCTCAGTGTATTACTTGTCTTACGCACCTACACCTTGGTTAATGCATCCCAATGCATTTTTCCTCACTTGATTTGACTTTCTAGAGACAGTAGGAGACACTTTCCTTGTTTTTAGGGAGTTTTCCTTAAATTTAGGGATATTGACATGGAGTTAATATTGAATTATTTAATTAGAACTCCACTTAGTGACTCCTTTCCAACCTCCATGCATAGTTTAAACACTTAAAGGAAGGAGAGCGCACTTCCTCCTTAAATCAAGGAAACTATCCCTCGATTTTAGGGATTTACCCCCTTTCTTTAGTAAACTTTGCATGTTTAGCTAATCATCTAGTAAAATCACACTTTTAATCCTATTATACTCATGTTAGGTGTGGTTTATCTATTTTATAGGTTTAGGCATGTTCTTTAGTGATTTTTACATTGCTTTAGTGGAAGTTGCTATTATTAGTGTCAAGATCAATTCCTCTCTACATATTGGATTGATCTCATTGTAATTTCGAACATATTGTGAATACATTTATTCTTGTTGAGTAAATTCTTCTATATATATCTCTTCTTTGTTTATTTTCAAATTCATTGGATTAGTATTATTTTTCTCATGAAATTCTATATCTCTCGGGTCTCAGAATCTTACATGGTATCAAAGCCTCAAGGAATCTGAGGGAGAGGTATACTAGTTTTATTTGCAAGTGAAAGATCATGAAAGGAGGAAGAAAAAATTAATGGATCAACACCTTAATCCAAATCATGTTGTCCTAACTCCATTCAACTTCTTTGAATGTAAATATGGTATCACCCTTTCTCTTCTAAGTAAAGGTCTCTACTGGATAACAATGGGTACGGAAGTTGAGCCAATGAATGTTGTGGAGAAGTAAAAGTATTTCAATCAAATGGATTGAGCCTTTGGGATGATATGTCTCTCCATATAAAGAGACTTTATTTTCCATGTCGACACCGCATCATCCCCCAATGGGGTCTGGACCAATTTGGAAGAGTTTTTCGGTAAACAGGATGAACTTCAAGCCTACAGTTTGGAGAATGGGAAACCCCTTCTGGGAAGTTTTTATGGATGAGGAGTACAGTTCTCTCATGGAGAACAAAACCTGAGATTTTGTTCCACTTCCGAAAGGAATAAATCTTGTTTGATGCAGATGGATATATTAGAAATGGATGGTTGCAAATGGTGATATAAGTGAGTATAAATATTTTTTTGTTTCCAAAGGTTACTCTTAGGTACATTGTATTTATTATACTAGTTGCAAAAATGGACTCCATGCGGCTAGTTTTGGCCATTGCGACTTCTCGACACTGGGAATTCCATCACATGGATGTGAAGAGTTATTTTCTTCAAGGAGATATGATGGAGAAGATATATATGGAGAATCCAAAGGGGTATGTTCATGACTCCTCTCTTTTATGAAGGTTAAATAAATCATTAAATGGGCTCAAATAGGACCCTCGATCTTGGAATGAAAAAATGGATTCTTTTCTTCTTTCTCATGGATTTCATAGATGTAAATAAGATATAAATGTTTGTATGCTTTTCCATGTTGACTCCCTTTTGTTGATTGTTCTATACCTAGATGAATTAATAATAACAGGAAGTGCACTATTATAAATTGCATGGGTTAAGAATTCCTTGCATGATAGATTTTCCATGAGTGATATGGGTTTGCTGCATTATTTTCTTGGTCTTGAGGTATCACAATCTATTTTAGGAATCAAGATGGCACAAACCAAGTATGTACTAGATCTACTTGATAGGTTTCAGATGACAGAGTGTAAGCTAGTTGGTTCACCTTTTATTTTCAGGGTCATATTAGAGGATGGAGTGATTAATCCTATGGTAAACAATACTCTTTATCGACAATTGGTAGGGAGGTTTTTGTACCTCACACATACCCATCATGATCTCACTTACAAAATGAGTGTTGTTTCCAAGTATATGCAGGAGCCCCATGAGATTCATTTGAAATTTTCTAATAGAATCCTTCGTTATGTAAAAGTCACTCCCAGTTTTGGTATTTATTATGCAGTTGATTTTCCTCTATCTTTGGTCAGGTACACAAATTTAGATTGGGATGGCGATGGCACAGACCGCAATTCCACCTCGGGGTATGTATTCAACTTTGGTTTCGGTCCACTTTACTTGTCAAGCAAGAAGCACGCAACTATTTCTTTATCCATGGTACAGGCTGAGTACAGGGGGGTAGTGAATGTCACCACACATTTTATTTGGTTGTAGAGTTTACTTTATGAGTTTGGGATTCAGTATCAAATACCAACTTTCATATTTTGTGACAACCAGGGTACCATTCAGATATCCACTGATCCATTTCAGATACAAAGAATCAATCATATCGAGCTACACATGCATTACATATGGGAGTTGATTCATGATCGAGTGATTTCACTGCAGTACTACCCCACTTAGCAATAGGTTATAGACATATTCTCCAAATCCTTTACTGAGAAGAAATTCTCTGAATTGCAGGATCTTATGGTTTTGGTAGAGATAGATGGGTAGACTCTCATAGTTTACTTAGCATTTTTTTTATGTCCTCTTTTTTTTTGGGGGGGGGTAACCATGAGGTTTTCCCTCTTTCCTCATTTTATGAGGGGTTCATTATTGTATTTAGTACCTAAAATGTTCTAGTAGCTGGGACTCACATTTTCTTATTATGTCACTACAGTTGGGATTAATGGGGTTTTTAGATCATAATCCTAACTTCCCTTGGTGTATTACTTGTCTTAGGCACCTAGACCTTGGTTAATGCATCCCAATGCATTTTTCCTCACTTGATTCGACTTTCTAGAGAGGGTAGGAGACACTTTCCTTGCTTTTAGGAAGTTTTCCTTAAATTTAGGGATATTGACATGGAGTTAATCTTGAGTTCTATACTTAGAACTCCACTTAATGTCTCCTTTCCAACATCCATGCATATTTTAAACCCCTAAAGGTAGGAGAGAACACTTCCTCCTTAAATCAAGGAAATTGTCCCTCGATTTTAGGGATTTAACTTCTTTCTTTAGTAAACTTTGCATGTTTAGATAATCAGCTATTAAACTCACACTTTTCAGCCTATCATACTCATGTTAGGTGTGGGTTATCTATTTTATAGGTTTAGGCATGTGATTTAGCCATTCTTACACTTCTTTTACTGGAAGTTGTTATTATTAGTGACAATATCAATTCCTCTATACACCATGCACAATATATGAGAAATAATCAATAGTTATTGTTCAAGGGAAGTAATGACTTCCAAAGGTAGCTACAACTTCCAAATGTAAAGGGAGGGATAAACCTCCAAGAGGAAGATACAATCCTCCAATATCAAGATATATTTGAACTCTCCATCCATTCCCATTCCTTCCACCCAAAAATATATGAGAGATAATAAAACTTTACATTAAATCATCACCATCAACCAATTATCACATAGAACCTGAGAATGCTTCCTGAGACTTCTTCAATTTCTGCAATTCTTGAATTCTTGGAGTACTCTAATCCTGTAGATAATATTACTCAATGTATTCTCTGAAGCTCCTCCAATTTTCACTCCTTGAATCCTCCCCAAAAATAGGTTATAGAAAGAATGGTAGACTTTATTCAATTCGGGTATGTTCATAAGACCCAACTTGTACAGCATGCCCCATGCTCAATATTTAACGTCTGATTCTGAAACCCACACACATGAAACTATAGTCCATACTTTTTCCAATGGAAGTGGTCCCACTTCATTTGGATTCTGTATAAAGAAGTTATGACTGTTTTACCTGTAACACATGTTTATTGACTAGATTCAGGACTGGTCACAGACCCTATCGTCCATATAGTGTATCTCCATAATTATAGAGAATAAAGAGATGAACTTTTTACCAGATGTACCTTGATATGTCGTCTCAATACAATAGTTATTTCACCATCTGAATCATTCTAGAAAAAGTTTTATGCAAAAATGGTAAGATGACCTGAAAATAACATACCTTAGAACACATCACCAAAAGACTTCATCCTCCCTTGAAATCCGGCCTTATTTTACTTCTTTTTCCCACTGAAATTTGACTTGTATCAAATGAATGTATAATGATGTTTATTTATACCATTTATGTCACTTCTTTTTAACATTAGGGCCGACCTGACACTTTCTTATTTTGTAATTCTTTTCTTCAATTATCTTCAGGGCCTACATGTACAATTCACTTTGTCATCTTCAAAAATTCATTTCTCCTCAACAATGAGGATCCATGTGATGTGATACATACCACCGGAAACAACATGATGTATAATATACATCCATGGGTGTTGTATCTACATGTGCATTTTCCTTCATGTCCAAATACCTTCATCAATCTTGCGGTCCAAAACCCATGACTAGGGTTGACATCAATGACAACAACCAATCTTCCAACAATCTCCCCTTTTTTCATTGATGGAAACACTCATGCTCCCCCTATCATCATGATCCGAGTTTCTCTCCCCCTTTGACATCAATGGCAAAGGGTATGGCTTCTCTCCCTGAGTTTAATGGAAAAAGGTAACCTTCTTGTTTGAGGCTGCTCCCCCTAAACATGTGGCACTCAATAATACATCATCCTTATTTTTGGTCTTTGAGACTTTTTCTTCCTTGGATTCCTTTTGTGTGGATTTTGTCTTCTCTCTCTTATTTATGTCTAGGATGTATATGTTGTTCGGTCTTCTTGTTGCAGTCGCAACCAATCTTCCTGATTTATTTTCTCTGATTTTACATTTTCAGGAGTCAAATGTAAGAGTGTATACTTGATCACACATTTTACTAACACTGAGTAGATTATGATTCAAGTCTTCAACCAATAGAACATTCTTTTCTTTTACATTTTTTCTTCCAATATCTACTACACATTCTCCAAGTATTTTGGCAATTGAGTCATCTCCAAATGCAGCATTGCCATCCTTTCTCTTCAAGCTGATGAATTTGTCTTGATCCCCAGTCATGTGTGAAGAACATCCACTATCTATGTACTATTCATCTTCTTCTTTACATTCTTCAGTGGTTAATACTATTCGACAATCTTCATTGTTTGGAATCTCTTTCCTTCTCCATACGGTGGTTGGCATAGGGACATCTTCATTCATATATCTGCAATCTCGTGCTTTGTGACCAAGATAATTGAATTTGTAGCATACAATATTTTTGTCCATCAATGGGTAA
>ML777038.1:172583-214277 GCA_009831015.1 Picea engelmannii | reverse complement strand
ATCTTACAACTGTCTTTTCACAACTAACCAATTCACTTCTTAGTTTTCTTTGCGTGTCTTTGAGCTTGCTATTTTCAATCTCAACATGCTTCAATTTTTTAAGATTCTCATCTTCTTGTTGAATAATTTTTTCTTTATGATTTCCTTCTTCTTCATTGGAATTTTCTTCTTTAGTGTCATTTCTTTCAATCCTTAGATGAGGACATTCAAATTCAATGTGACCTACTCCTTCACAATTAAAGAAAAAGAACTGACCTCTATTTTCTTCTTTGAAATCTGAGATGTTGTAATCTTCTTCAACTTCTTCTTCTTCTTCTTCTTCTTCTTCTGCTTCTGCTTCTTCCCTTGCATAAAGTTCTTGTAGCTTGTCCCAAAGATCTTCTGCTGATGCACATTACCCCACCTTGTATTTCACTAAATATGTCAATCCATCCAGGATGGTATCTATTGCCAGTTTGTTGTTCCTTTTTGCTTCCTTTTGAGATGCAGTCTTTGGTTTCTTCAAAGAATTGTATCCTGAAGAAACTAAGATCAAAACATCTAACCCAAGAGCTTTCAAGTAAGTTTCCATTCTATTTTTCTAGTATTAAAAATTTCTTCCACCAAATGGTGGAATCCCATTTGGAATGTTTCCTTCCATTTCTGCATAGGATCTTCCTTCCAATGGTTAAACTGTACTGAAGGTAAGCCACTCTGATACCAATTGTTGATACTGAGAGGGGGGTGAATCGGTATCCAGTACATTTTAAAAACCTTTTTCAACTTATACTTAAACCATTCAATTATATCCAATGAGAAATGAACAGTACTATAAGAGTTACACCAATACACCACAATACACCATGCACAATATATGAGAAATAATCAATAGTTTTTGTTCAAGGAAAGTAATGACTTCCAAAGGTAGCTACAACTTCCTAATGTAAAGGGAGGGATAAACCTCCAAGAGGAAGATACAATCCTCCAATATCAAGAGAGATTTGAACTCTCCATCCTTACCCCTTCCTTCCACCCAAGAATATATGAGAGATAATAAAACTTTACATTAAATCATCACCATCAACCAATCATCACATAGAACCTGATAATGCTTCTTGAGACTTCTTCAATTTCTGCAATTCTTCAATTCTTGGAGTACTCTGATCCTGTAGATAATATTACTCAATGTATTCTTTGAAACTCCTCCAATTTTTACTCCTTGAATCCTCCCCAAAAAGAGGTTATAGAAAGAATGGTAGACTTTATTCAAATCTGTTATGTTCAGAAGACCAACGTGTACAGCATGCCCCACCCTCAATATTTAACATCTGATTCTGAAACTTGTACACAAGAAGCTAAATTTCGTACCCTTTCCAATCGAAGTGGTCCCACTACATTTGGATTTTGTATGAAGAAGTTATGACAGTTTTACCCAGAACACCTGTTTATTCACTAGCTTCAGGACTAGTCACAAACCCTATCTTCCACAGAGTGTATATCCATAATTATAGTGAATAAAGAGATGAACCTTTTACCAGAGGTACCTTGATATGTATTCTCAATACCATAGCAATTTCACCATCTGAATCATTCTAGAAAAAAAGTTATAGAAACAATGGTAAGATGACCTGAAAATAACATACCTTAGAACACATCACCAAAATACTTCATCCTCCCTTGAAATCTGGCCTTCTTTTGCTTATTTTTCCCACTGAAATTCGACTTGTATAAAATGAATGTATAATGATGTTTATTTATACCATTTATGTCACTTCCTTTTAACATTAGGGCCGGCCTGACACTTTCTTATTTTGTAATTCTTTTCTTTAATTATCTCCAGGGCCTACATGTACAATTCACTTTGTCATCTTCAAAAATTCATTTCTCCTCAACCATGAGGATCCATGTGATGTGAAACATACCACTGGAAACAACATGATGTATAATATCCATCCATGGGTGTTTTATCTGCATGTGCATTTTCCTTCATGTCCAAATACCTTCATCAATCTTGCGGTCCAAAACCCATGACTAGGGTTGACATCAATGACAACAACCAATCTTCCAACAACTTTATGTATGATTGTGTTTTGCAATAGGGTTTTATTATCCCCTTTTAGGGTGGCCAAGAAGGATTGAATTAGATTATTATCCTTTGAGGTTTATATCATATACACTCTCATCTACCTTGATAATGATAAAAAGTCACTAAATAATAGTCCACTTTGAGGGGGAAACCTCATTTTCCAATATATTCAATGTACAAGATAAGATGAGATGATCCTAAGACTAGGTCTACTGAAGATTAGACAAAGGGAAGAATTATAATGAAAGGTTAATGAAGGGTTCTAGAGTATATAAAAATATAACACTGTAAATGTAATAATTCAATATCCATGGATTAAAATGTAACATATCCATTACTAAACCCATAAAAAACTATGATACCATTAATTTAAACACTACACATCATGCTAAAAATGCCCATACATATAACAACAATTGCAATAAAAATATGCATGCATCTAATATAATCCTATACACATCATATAAATCATTTCCAACATATATTTAATGCACAATACATTAAACCATAAATGTAACTTACACATAAGATAAAACTTATCGTTTTATAATAGTTGTGCAACCAACTGTAGAGGATAGATTGTTGGCATAAGATTGAGAACATGGTTCTCAATAATTTCCAACAAAAAGGAATTGTTGTAGTCTAGGTATGCTTGTTAGAGTGTAATACTAACTTCCCTTGGTGTATTAATTGTCTTAAGTACCTAGACCTTGGTTAATGCATCCCAATGCATTTTTCCTCACTTGATTCGACTTTCTAGAGATAGTAGGAGACACTTTCCTTGTTTTTAGGGAGTTTTCCTTAAATTTAGGGATATTGACATGGATTTAATATTGAATTATTTAATTAGAAATCCACTTAGTGACTCATTTCCAACCTCCATGCATAGTTTAAACACCTAAAGGAAGGAGAGCACACTTCTTCCTTAAATCAAGGAAATGGTACCTTGATTTTAGGGATTTAACCCCTTTCTTTAGTAAACTTTGCATGCTTAGCTAATCCGTTAGTAAAATCACAATTTTAATCCTATTATACTCATTTTAGGTGTGTTTTATCTATTTTATAGGTTTAGGTATGTTCTTTAGCGATTTTTACATTGCTTTTAGTGGAAGTTGCTATTATTAGTGTCAAGGTCAATTCCTCTCTACATATTGGCTTGATCTCATTGTAATTTCAAACATATTGTGAATACATTTATTCTTGAGAAGTAAATTCTTATCTATATCTCTATTCTTTGTTTATTTTCAAATTCATTGGATTAGTATTATTTTTCGCATCAAATTCTATATCTCTCGGGTCTCATAATTTTACATGTTATCAAAGCCTCAAGGAATCTGAGGGGGAGGTATACTAGTTTTATTTGCAGGTGAAAGATCATGAAAGGAGGAAGAAAAAATTAATGGATCAACACCTTCAGCCCAAGCATGTTGTTCTAACTCCATTCAACTGCTTTGAATGGAAAGTAGAGATCACCCTTTCTCTTCGAAGTAAAGGTCTCTACTAGATAACAATGGGTACGAAAGTTGAGCCAACGAATGTTGTGAAGAAGGAAAAGTATTTCAATCAAATGGATTCAGCCTTTGGGATGATATGTATCTCCATATAAATATACTTTATGTTCCATGTCGACACCCCATCATCCGCCAATGGGGTCTGGACCAATTTGGAAGAGTTTTTCAGTAAACAGGATGAACTTCGAGCCTACAGTTTGGAGAACGAGCTCATAGGTTTGAATCCGTCAAATTTTGATTCTTTGCAAGAGTATTTTACAAAATTTAAATATCTTTTAGTTCATATTAAAGATTTAAAATTAGTTAAACAATATGAGCAACTCATCCTTTTCATTATGTCAAAACTAGGTCTCGATTATTTAGTTTTTGTTTCCTCGTTTCATGCTTCAAAATTAACAACTCTGAAGTGGAAAAATCCCTCTTTAGATGATTTTATTGAAGAACTAACTCAATAAAATGAAAAATTAGTTTCCATGGGATCCATAAAGGGTTTTAAATATCAGTCTCTTGCACAAAACGAAGAAAGAAAAACGAATTTCAAAGATCGGAAAAAGGGGAAAGGAAAAAACCATGAGGCTAGAAAGGAAAAGTTCTAGAAATTGGCAAATGAATCTTCCTCAGATCACAAAGGGAATAATAAAAAGGAAAGATGTAAATGCATATATTGTCAAAAATGTTATCATAATGAATATTATTGTATGAGGAAAACTATATATGATATGGTGAAGATGCTACAACAAAACAATCTCACAATCCCGACAAATGCAAGGAAGAAGGATGAAGAAAAATCGACCAAGGAAGAGGAAACACTCACAATGGTAAGAATTTGATGGCTGTCACATCGTCCCCATCCACTTGGATTCTTGAATCAGGTGCTTTTAATCATATTTCTACAAATAAACAATCATTCTCGTCCATCGAAGAGTGCACAAGACCTTCTATTCTAATGGGAGACGACACACCGGTTGAGGTATGTGGTAAAGGCATAGTTTCTTTGGAAGGGGGATATTTTTATAATGTTTTGAATTTCCCCTCATTGTCCATGAAATTTATTTCCATATATAAAATCACACATTCAGTTTCTGGAATAAAGGCTAAATTCTATCCGGATTCAGTGGAGATTTTAGACTTAAAAACAATGTCTCGGGTAGCTCACGATGTTGCAGATCATCACTCTTGGTTGTATTCATTATCTCATTTCATTCCCAAATCTGTATGTACATTATTTTTTACTCATACAAGTGAAGATATAAGGTTATTTCATGATATATTTGGGAATATTAATTAAAGGTACTTGCATCAACCCAGCAAAGAAGACATGGTAACCGGTTTTCCTCAAATCAAATTTTCCAATGGGATTTGTCAGGGATGCATTCTTGGTAAGCATCTCAAGAAAAAATTTAACAAAGGAAAAGCATGGAGGACATCCTCACCTCTTCATATGATTCATATTTATTTCATGGGACCCTTCCCCGATCCCTCAATAAAAAAATATTGGTATGTACTCACTTTTATCGACGACTACTCTTGCTTCACATTGGTATATTGTTTGACATTGAAATGTCAAGTTTTTTGATATTTTAAATAATTTAAAGAACTCGTTGAGAATCAGCCTAAGGGTAAGATCCTTCATAGTGATAATGGAGGTGATTATTTTAACAAGTATATGCAACAAATTTGTTCTGAATTGGGCAACGAAATCCAACATACAGTGCCTCACACGCCGCAGTAAAATGATGTTGTTGAGAGAAAAAACCATACACTGAAAGAGATGGAAAATTGCATGCTACAGTCGAAATCATTGGATATGAATCTATGGGATTAAGCCATAAATTCTAAAACATACATTAAAAACTATGTTCCTCACAAATCACTGAAGGGAATCATTCCTTTCGAACCTTGGTGTAGTGAGAAACGAAAAAGTCTCTCATTTCATAATTTTTGGTTGTCGTGCATGGGCCCATATTCGATCTAATAAATGAAGGGCACTAGAGCCTCAGAGTGTTGACTACATATTTTTTGTATTCCCTGAAGGTTTAAAAGGTTGTAATCTGATATAAAACTCTATTGATTCATTTTTCATTGAGTGAAGTGTGAAGTTCGAAGAGGGTCCACTACATGCAATTTCAGATCATCTTGTCAGGGATGTTTTGGATGAAACAGTTGAAGAGGGTTTTGATGCTCATTTGAAAACTTCGGATAATGATGATGAGAATTTATTTGGATCATATTCATAGGTTTATTAGTAGGTCATGTCTTCTCTGTATTCCCTACCAGTCTAGGCCAAAAATACTTTGCATGATGCTTGTGAACTAGTCGACAATCCGACAGATCCGGGGAGTACTAGATCATTTTTTTTCAAGGCCGCCACTTTCTTGGGTGCCAGAAATAATTTTCTTCCCATACATTGATATATTTCACTTGAATCAGATCCATATTCATATACAAAGGCCACAGGAAACACCTTCTGGGAAGCCGCTATGGATGAGGAGTACAGTGCTCTCATGGAGAACCAAACCTAGGATTTTGTTCCATTTCCGAAAGGAAGAAAGCTTGTTTGATGCAAATGGATATATAAGAAAATGATGTCTGAAAATGGTGAGATAAGTAAGTATAAATATTGGTTTGTTTCTAAAGGTTACTCTCAGGTACATGGCATTGATTATACTGATACATTTGCACCAGTTGCAAGAATGGAATCCATCAGGCTAGTTTTGGCCATTGCGGCTTCTCAACACTAGGAAGTCCATCACATGGATGTGAAGAGTTATTTTATCCAAGGAGATATGATGGAGGATATATATATGGAGAATCCAAAGGGGTATTTTCATGAATCCTCTCTTGTATGAAGGTTAAAGAAATCATTATATGGGCTCAAACAAAATCGTCGAGCTTGGTATGAAAAAATGGATTCTTCTCTGCTTTCTCATGGATTTCATAGATGTAAATAAGATATGAACGTTTATATGATTTTCCATGTTGACTCACTTTTGTTGATTTTTCTATACGTATATGACTTACTAATAACAGGGAGTGATTTATTATAAATTACATGGATTAAGACTGCCTTGCATGATAGATTTTCCATGAGTGATATGGGTTTGCTGCATTATTTTCTTTGTCTTGACATATCACAATCTATTTCAGGAATCAAGATGGAACAAACCAAGTATGTACTAGATATACTTGATAGGTTTCATATGATAGAGTGTAAGCCAGTTGGTTCACCTTTTATTTTCGGGGTCGTAGTGGAGGATGGAGTAATTACCCCTATTGTAGACAATACTCTCTATCAACAATTGGTAGGGAGTTTTTTGTACCTCACACATACATGTCCTGATCTCACTTGTGGAATGAGTGTTGTTTCCAAGTATATGAAGGAGCCCCATGAGATTCATTTGAAAGTTTCTAATAGAATCCTTCGATATGTAAAAGGCACTCCCAGTTTTGGTGTTTATTATGCATTTGTTTGTCCTCTATCATTGGTCAGGTACACAGATTCAGATTGGGATGGCGATGGAACATACCACAAGTCCACCTTAGGGTATGTATTCAACCTTGGTTTTGTTCCACTTTACTGGTCAAGAAAGAAGCAAGCAACTATTTCTTTATCCACAATAGAGGCAGAGTATAGAGGGGTAGTGAATGTCGCCACACAATGTATTTGGTTGTAGAGTTTACTTTATGAGTTTGGGATTCAATATCAGATACCGACTGTCATATTTTGTGACAACTAGGGTACCATTCAGATATCCATTGATCCAGTTTAGATACAAAGAACCAATCATATAGATATATGCATGCACTACATCTAGGATTTGATTCATGATCGAGTGATTTCACTGCAGTACCACCCCACTGAGCAACAGGTTGTATACATCTTCACCAAATCCTTCACTGAGAAGAAATTCTCTGACTTGAAGGATCTTTTGGTTTTTGTAGAGACAGTTTGGTGGACTCTCATAGTTTACTTAGCATTTTTTTTATGTCCTCTTTTTTTGGGGGGGGGTTCCCGTGAGGTTTTCCCTCTTTCCTCATTTTATGAGGGGTTCATTATTGTATTTAGTACCTAAAATATTCTAGTAGCTGGGACTCACATTTTCTTATTATGTCACTAGAATTGGGATTAAGGGGGGTATTACTTGTCTTAGGCAGCTAGACCTTGGTTAATGCATCCCAATGCATTTTTCCTCACTTGATTCAACTTTCTAGAGAGGGTAGGAGAGAATTTCCTTGTTTTTAGGGAGTTTTCCTTAAATTTAGGGATATTGACATGGATTTAATCTCGAGTTCTATAATTATAACTCCACTTAGTGACTCCTTTCAAATATCCATGCATAGTTTAAACACTTAAAGGAAGGAGAGCACACTTCATCCTTAAATCAAAGACACCATCCCTCAATTTTAGGGATTTAACTTCTTTCTTTAGTAAACTTTGCATGTTTAGATAATCAGTTAGTAAACTCACACTTTTCAGCCTATCATACTCATGTTAGGTGTGGGTTATCTATTTTAGAGGTTTAGGCATGTGCTTTAGCCATTCTTACACTTCTTTTATTGGAAGTTGTTATTATTAGTGACAATATCAATTCCTCTCTACATATTGGATTGATCTCATTGTATATTCGAACATATTGTGAATACATTTATTCTTGTGGAGTAATTTTTTCTCTATCTCTCTCTTCTTTGTTTATTTGCAAATTCATGGGATTAGTATTATTTTTCTCATCGAATTCTAGATCTCCCGGGTCTCATAATTTTACAATGCTAACATATTTAACCTTCCACAAGGGAAGGAGGTCTCACCCGAAGCACAATTGAGACTTGAAAGATGAAAGGAATTATGGAAAATGCAATATCAGATCTACCTCTATACTACTTAGATCCATTAATTATCCATCAATTTTAATTTTCAATACCAATAATATAACATTGTAAAAGGAAAAGAATAAGAAGATATGAAACAACAATATAGATCCATTCATAACATGAAAGATATACTCATAAAGAAATTTGTATGCCCCAAATCACATCATTGTATTAGAAGCAATAGTAAAAACCATTCTTATAGCTGATATTCTCACATATCTCTTCTCATAACACCCAAATCTACAATATATAAACATATGCAACACATACAAACTCAATATCTACTACAAATGTAGCATTGAGACCCACAAAAAGTATTACAATACTCACCTATGATAATAGAAAAATAGACCCAACCTAGAGAAATACTAAAAGAACCCAACAATCACAAGAATATCATTAGAATTGACAACATAATTAATCCCATCCCATTACATTAACATTTTACTTATACTTCAGTGTCTTTGACACAATTTATTGACCCATCAAATCCACTCTTCTTTGTTTCCTATATTCTTTAATGCAGTCGTGGTATTACCTTTTTCCAATACTTCTGTTGATTCCATGTTTTGCATTGCTCATTTGATTACTTCCACGGATTCTATACTTCTAATAGTTGGATGCTTGATTTGAATTTTTCTTTCACTCCTTTTATCCTTATCCATTTCAAAAATAAAGGGCCTAATTGTCCTCGACCACAATCATTGACTCACCCCAAGTCAACCTGCTTCTTCCTTACTAGGGCCTCATTAAAACAAAGGGCCCAACTCTGGGACAATTTCACTGCTTCCTGACAGAATTTGTCATAATGATCCACTCAATCCTGCCACTTCCTCAGTAAAATTGATGTTCCCACAACAAATTCTTGGGATACTACAACATACAACTCCACAGGATTTGTGGCAAGTAGTTTGTTCCATTCTTTATCTACAACACAATCGAGTTTATGCATATGGACATATGTAGCTTTAACTGTAGGTTTGAATTCCCTGAGTTCTTTCTTGCTTTCTTGAGAAACTTCATATATTGCATCAAGTTTTTCATCTATTGCTTGGATCTCAGCAAACTTCACCTATTTCTCAATAGGGTCTGTGAGGGATGGTGCTTATGCATTCATCCACTTAATCTGGACTCTCATCTCTTCAATCGACTTACTTCTTTTCACTAACAAACCAACCCATTCATTGACCATTGTGAAAATATTTCTACATTATCATGTTTTATCATGAAGGGAAGATTGAATGAGATTCACCTCCACCACTTCTTGGGTAAATTCTCCATCATCTCCTAGGGATGCTCATTTTCCTTTAGTTGGATGGTATCCATTTCTTATTGAATAAAATTAGTATTTTTAACCAACTATGACCAAGAATCAGTAATGACCTCGGCCTATTTCACAGGTGAAACTGGGGAAAGGTATTTAGGAATATTTGTGGCAACCTACCTGAATTTGGGAAAGACCTGAGAAAACATTTCAAATATAGCCTCAAGAGTCGATTCATCCTGTGTGTGTAATTCATGTTCATCGTATCTATCCTTATCCACTGCAACTAACTCCTACACAACTAGTGTATCTATTGTGTGACTTCTTCATTGTATTATTCTATGGAGACAATCATGTGCTTGATGTGATTATTCGATGCTCACAAAATATTCAATAGCTGCGGTGTGGACCAAGCTACAAGCTCTTGGCTGCTGTCAGATGGGTCCGTAGGAAATCTCGATGCAAGTAGTTTGTCACTATAAATCGACCTTTCATAAAAACTTGGGGTACCTACGCCATCAAGAATAGTAGAGGTAGCTTGGAAGATATGTACGAGCCTTTCTTGGACAGTGGAGGGTAAACAACTAACTTATTCTGTGTGTTCTAGGAACAACTCCGATATTATGCAAAATTGCTAAGGATCTTGAAGGAATGATGCAACCTACTTCAGAACTGTACTTTTTTTATGCGTCGAATTAACATCTTCCTGAAAATCCATTGGGTCATGTGGAGGATCTTGATCCATCTGTCCCTGCACCTTTTTGGATTTTTTATATCTCTGGGTCAAGGCTAGTTTCTTGAGGGAAACTAACCTAAGAAATATGGGAAAAAGGGGAAGGAATATTGGTAGTGCTTCCTCTAACCATGGAGAATGGATCAATAGAATTTTTTTCAATTGTTTCGGTATGAGTATGAGGAGGGGACAAGGACATGCTAGTGTAATATCCCAAACCTTGAATTTATTAAGACTTTATTTACTTATGTAATAAATTATTGATTGATTTACATTTTACCTAGGGTGGTTGAAATAATTTTAAACACATTTCAAGTATTCATTTAATAAAAAGAAGGAAAAAATGATCTAATGGTAATCGTTATAGAGTGACTGTTGACCCACAAGGAGGAATGACAAGTGGCACATTATGAAATACCAAGTGGCAAAGAGATTGAGTCAAACTGAAGTGATGCAGGGGGAATCCTCCCAAAAAATCTGGTCAAACTCAAGTGAGAGTTAGAGTTCAGCAGGTGGCTCATTAATGACCAAATGTCCTAGGCAAGTGAATAAAAAATATTTAATGTCAACAGAGAAGGAGGCTCACCTGATTGGGAAATATACTAGAGAATGAAATGTGTGATTTTTTGAGTTACTTTTTTCATAATAAAGCTACAGTCTTCATCATTGTGGTTCAATGATTATGGTCGCCGGTATTCAGAGAAAGTGAATTTGGTTTTTCTATATTTTGGTTCGATGGAATAACGAACTTCAGATCATTTTACCCAATTTAATGATTGCGAGAATTGTACATATTCTTTTCTTCTTATTTTTATTAAATATTATCAATATACCGAGAAAGAGAAACTAGAATTTCTATTTATTTTCTTTTAAAAGTATCGTGCTAAGTTCGTTCTTTTTATCAAAGATATTATGAAAATGTTGTACATTACGAGATATTTAAATTTTATAGAATGATAATATGTGTCTAAAACAATTATAGAATCCTAAAATCTTTTAGAGGATTAACCATTGAATATACTCATAGCATACAAACATCAATTCTCATAGTATTTAAGTCTGAGGGTAATTGTACTAGTTAAATTGAAATAATACAGTCAATTTGCATAGTCAATTTCGGTCATTAAAAATAATGAGAGAATTTAGGGTGAGTTGTTTTGCAATAAACCATCACTTCTCATAATTCTATAATAAGATACGTACCCAATAATTATCAAAGGGTGAAACCATGAAGATGGTTGTCTATTTTGCTTGTTTTATGACAAAAAAAACTATATTTTCACAAGTTCTTCAACTTCCGGTATACAAAATTATTTTTTTTATTTATAATTTCACTTTATAGGGAAAACAAAACTTGTGAAGAATTTTGTTATCTTTCCACTGACTATTTTTCAATTTTTTTTTATTGAGATTTGATATGTCAAATTGACAATTGTTTAGCAGTATGTTCCTTAAACACGAAAGTAATGATAATGAGTTAGGTTTTCCCCCAACAATGTATCTATTATCAAACTTTTTTTTTAACAAACGAAATATACTGCAACAATCTACAGAGACTCTATTTTATCATGACTATAATTTTGAAACTAGCGGATAAATATTATAATTTCTAGAATTTTTTGAAGTTGACCAAGATGAAAACATTGCATATTTTAAACACATGTTTTCCCCCACCTTGTATATATCTTAATTTTTACTTAAAAGTAAAATCTAAAAATACCCTTTTGAAAAGAACAGTTTAAGAATTATGAATATAATTTTTTCTAATTTTTTCACAGTCTATTTTTAGAGATACAGATATTTCATTTCAGTGAATCACAATGTCAGCTAAAAATATTATGTAGTGTTTTTTTAAAATTAAATAAAATTATATAAAAACAATGAAAATGAAAAAACTTTATAGGAATTGAAAGTAGATTCAATTTTGCAAATGATGGTATCATTTTCGAAACCAAATTCTGAGTATTTGCAAGAGTCTGCAACCTCCAAAGTCTAGGTAAGCTAGAGGGAATTCTTTGGTTACTGCAAAGAGTCCCATTTGCTAGTTTTCGGCCGAAAAATGTAATTCTAACAAAATCCGTTAAAATTAAACGATTTCCTAGTTTTTTGGTCGAAAAACCTTTTTTCGGCTGAAAGATGGGTGAGAGAATTCTTTCGGCCATAAACAATGAAAAGACACACCGTATAGTTTCATTTTGTGCCAAATCGTATAAATACACTTTCGACCAAACACATTTAACACAATTCATCACTTGTTTCATGGTTTTCTAAAGCACCTAAACAAATTTTTGAATCATCTTTTTCAATTTTTGTTAAACAAGGTTGTTTCATGGTTTTCTATATCACCTAAACAAAATTTCGAATCATCTTTTTTGTTTTTGTTGAACAAGGTAATTGTTATTTTCAATGCAAAAAAAAAATATTTTTTTCAAGTTCAAGTTTTATTGGAATAACAATTTATATGTTCAAAGCTAAATGTTGAGCATTTTTTCAAGGTGCATCCTTTGTTGAACATAAATTTATTGATATTATTTTTTAATAATTTTGTGAAAATGAAGTTTTTATGAGACTATTTTGAAATATTGATTTTGTTAAAAACGTTTATAGATAACTATACTCACGGGAAACAAAAGTTTGCAAAAGAGAAAATTTGATCACACTCGAGATGAAACTCAGCATGACGATCAAAGGAAAGACAATTATTGGAGAAATAAATGAGAACGTGCAAATATTGAAGAAAGAAACAATGATAATGTAAATAGATATTTTCAAGAAGAATAAGTCCAATCAGGTCCCCGGATGGGGTGACACGCGGCTTAACGGAGTTGACACCTGGGTGTGCACTCAGCCCTGGTTTAATGGCTGATGGCCGCCACCCACACACTCGCATTAACAATGGTGGATGGCCATAGCAGTGGATATCTGATGGATGTACGCCTCCCTCGCGTGGACATTAACCCCTCCTGCGCATACGGTTTCAATGTGAATATGGATGGATGGAGGCCTTGCCATTTCGGTTATGCTATTCCTTTTACGCCCAGGAAGAGAAGAAAGACTCCTGGTGCGGCTCGAACATGGTTATCTCTCGCTTTCTCTCTGCACTCCGAAAGGATTCTCCAGGGCTAGCGACTTTTATGTGTGTTTAGAAAGGCTCCCGCCTTCTTTCTTTTGATCCCGAGCAACGAAGACAGGCTCCTGGAGTAGCCGCTCTCGACCTGGGTTCTTTCCAATTCTGCTCTGCATTTGATTGGCATTGGCTTGAGTACAATGGTAAGGCATCGTGGAAAGCCTCGCCGGGGTTCTGTTTGGGCTGCACATAAAGAGCAGAGGCGCCGGGAGGAGGAGCTTGAGCGTGCTCTGGCCTTGGCGTCGTCCATTCTCAGGAAGAGGGAAGGACATTGCTTGACTCCATCACCGAGCAGGGCGCTGGCGGCAGCAGAGCTGGGAAGGAGGCCGAGTCCACGGTGTTGTTTCCACCCTGTGTCGTGGAGGAGGACCTGTTGATTGGGGAATTACCGCGCAACGAGATTCAAAGTGCCATGGAGACGCTCAACAGACAGGGTACCAAGCGCATCACGACTCCGGATGATGACCTTCCTGGCTGCGTAATTGAGGAGATCCCATGGCCGGATGACATGAATGCTACAGGCGCTGAGGAGATGGTGAATGCAGAGACAGTCGGGGTGCAGAGGATGCAGGTGGTCAGCATTGGCGAAGCTGTGGAGCTGAAGGCTGCTCCTCCTAGTGGCCTGGGTGGAAATTCACATGGTCCTCTCCTCAACGATGAACACCTGGCCTTGGTGTTTGAGCTCCATAGCCACATGGTGGACTTGGAACACCGGGCCCTCCTCATGGGTCAGCGTATGGATTTGTTACTCGATGCATTCTCCGGGGCTCCAGCTCAGAGAAAGTGCCCCCTGTGCACTCAGACTTTTTCCATTCCGGTGAGGACCTGGCAAGCTGGAGGGCGCGACACGTCACCGGGTGCATAGGTTCTTAGGTTTTATAGGTTTTTAGTTTACTGTGTAACTGCTTTAAGTTTATTTGGACCCTTGGCATCTGTCCTGGTTTCCCCAGGGCAGGACATATGTCTCTTTTTATTATGGTTGTATTACTGTATAACTGATAGTTACTTCCCACCTATGCTGGTTTCCGGTTACCGGTAGCATTTTTGGTGACTGTAGCCATGAATCTGCTTTTTTGTCAAAGTTTTGTGATATTATAATATAGCAGGAACTACCCCTTTTTTATTTAAAAAAAAAAAAAGTCCAATCAGGTATACATTCACATATTCTCTATATTAAAAGTGTAGAATTAAAATTTAAAATATTGTTTAATATAATTGATTGTAATTTTACGATTTGATGTTTTTAAAAAAACATAAATAGATTTGTCTTGTAACATTCATGAATATGTTGAAACCGAAATCGAAGTAGAAGACGAATCACATATAGGTATGTACATAAATTTATATAATACAAGATGAACACTTGTAAATAGCATAGTGAATTTATGTTCGGGTTTTGTTTTTTAATATAAACTTTAAATTGAAATATGTAGCAAAATCTATCAACATTGATGATGAAATATTAGAAAATGTTGATAATGTAATGACCTGTATCGTTACGACTCCAAGCGAAGAGAAAAGTGCATTTTTTGTTTTTGGTTTTAGGCAGGAAGGCAACGACAACCACACTTAAATCACACAGCTTGACGACAAACACCACGCACACCGATAGGCACCATTCAATAATGACTCAACCCAGTAGAACATCGTGTAACTGGTCGAAAACATGGGGAAATCAAAGACAGATAGAAATGCCTACCCACCCGACACAACCACAACAATGCCTACTATTACAAGGGTAAAACTCTCTATGGCCAAGGGTAAACCACAACAGACAAGTATGACTGCATAAATCAAATCAATTCCATTGTATGTTATATAATATAATGTGCAAGATAAGAAAGAGGCCTACCTCCATCCAACGTTCGATGATGTTACACCGTTGAGAACTTTGACCCAAAGATTTATACCTACAATAAGTTCTTAACAAACAAGCATAGCAAGTACATGGTGATAGCATAAATGGGTTAGCACATTAGATAACATAATCAATTAATAAACATTACAAACATGCCCATGGATAATAATCATATATTTTCACGATACCAATAGGATGGGAAAGGAGTATTTCTATTAATAATTGATCACCAAAAGTTACAACATTATAGACTGATGTGTCATCATGGTTCGAAACCAAGAAACCAGGTTCCTTGCAACTAGGCCTCCACCACTTCAATCCTCCACCAAAGGTAAGCTCATAGGAGAGAGACAATGGGGTTCTCTCAACAATAAGGAAAGAGCTTGGGGGACAAACACTATGTTCAAACTTAAGGGAAAAAGGGATGCAAACTCAATATGAAGTAATTTCTCCAGAGTAACTTTGCTCTCAAAGTTGAATGCTTTCTCCTCTTTTCCATAGCTCGGAATTGTGCTTTTATAGTCTTCAAAATGCAACTGAAGGGACGAGTCAGAAATTTTTCAGTATGTGGAAGGCCAAGGATCAGATATCTCCTGTCATAACATGGAAACTCGACTCCATTTTTTATTTTCTAGCACAAATCCTGATGTATGCGGGTTGTAGTGGAGAAGCCTGCGTATACGCATGTTGTATAGCAGATAGGGTGCGTATATGTGGAAAAATGTGTATTTTTGGCTTTGGATTCATCAAAAAGGGATGAGAAGTCTACATAGGGAAATGGAAAAAGGCCCTCTATGCAATATAGCAATGGTGCGACAAATCTTTCTATAACAGATACCCCCTAATGTGTGAGATCAGAGAAGTATCTGTGATGGAAGAAATACATTATAAATGACACAGAATTGGAGCGGTAGAGAACCAACTAGATGAACTTGATTTCTCATTACATTCTATACTGACTTTGCATACATGGCTACCAAGAATACAATGCAGATCCATGTGGAAAATATACCAAATAAGTGTTTGTGACCATGAATAGGAAAATACAAATGTGGTTATATGCCAAAAGTTGTCATAGTCATGAACAAGGCCCAGTGAAACCAGTCTCAAAATCAATCTGAAGATATTTGTATACCATGGAGTACAATCTGATCTCCCATGATTACTGAAGTCAAATAGGTGATGGTCCAATGAAAGGGAAGCAACATCTTAGGAAAGATGTGGCCACGTAGTGATGTATTCAAGTCTTCTACACTATCTTCCAAGGGTGAAAGTCTACATTATGTGAATAAAGGAGTTGAGGTCGAACATAATGAGACATCCTTTGATTACCGGTCATTGAGGTATATCGTTAACAAACGTGAAACAACTACCAATAATGAAAGTAGGTATCAAAGCACCAAGTACATTCCTACAAGTGTGAATAAAGGAGTTGGTGTTGAACACTTGAGAAATCCATTGATCAGGAGACATTGATGTATTCCCATCTGTCAATGGCGAGAGAGCCTGCCACTAATGACTACAAGCCTCAAGGTACTCATAAAACTCTAGGTCCCGTATCCAGAATAAATGATCTGAAGTCGATGGAAAGAGACCCGCTGAAAGGAGAGAATTAAGGAATATCTCATCAGTCATCACGAGGAAAAAAGAAGGAGATTCATGATTTGGTGGAGGTCGGGAGAAGAACATGTTCATGAACCAATGACCTTGTGCGTCTTTCGTGTGTACTAAATGCAAGAGGTATATGAAAATACCCTCTGAATAACAGCCAATGATGAAAACTGTTGACAAAGGTGAGGATACCACTAATAAGGCTAATGGAATCTAAGACACTACACGAATCCCAAAGTGTGAATAGATGTCTTGCCGTCGAACACAAGGGAAACCACCCAGTCAACGACCAATGATGAAATGTTGATTTTTGGGTTCAAGATGACCTACCGATGATGCAAGTAGGGTCAGGGTGCATGATAAGACCATAATATCATGTGATTCTGAGACAAGTTGAGGGTATGGATGACATGCAAAGTCAATATTTCTAAGGAGTGGCCAACAGGGGTTGATAGACTTCCTTTGAACAAGAGCACGAGACATATGGTGGAATATGGAAGCATAGACTCAATGATGTGACTATTAGATGCAGGAGGCATCGATACCATTCTCTATAGGGATTGGAAGAGTAACCAGTCTATAGAGAAAACTCTATGACGAGATCAACATCCTGAGGCCATGATAAACCCAAAATTATGATGACATAAGGACTCAATAATTTTGTGCTCTTTTCAAAGGCGAAACGATTGCTGCCAATTATAATATAGTACTCCCTTCCCTCCCGTATTTTTTTTTTTCATAACAAATGAATGCTATGATACAGAGGAGGAAACAAGTGTTGCAATTAAGCAAAACTAGTTCCAGTAGTGGAACGTACCTATGCTTAATGCAAGGAAATGCATGTGGGAGAAGGACACTCGAGGTAACATTTCCTCCAGGGTATAGAGTGTCAAACTGTGAAGGATATAAACAAGGCTCTGCTTGGTCGAGGATGCAAAAATTGCTCAGGCAATAGTTTATAAATAAAATCAAGAACCGGTTAAAGGCTCATTACTGCAAGTGAGGGTCTGAGATGCAATCACAACTTAACACCAGAAAATATCCTTTTTTTATGTCTTGTAGTATACCTGGTGTGAAAAAGGGGTAAACTTGTGCCAAAAATACATCTTTTCAAATCCAATTTATGAGTGTGAAAAAGACAAGTTCACTCAACAATCATTTCTATTTTTTATAACGAGTCGGAAAAGAGCTTAACTAGGATTTGTGACCTTTCAAATCCACTTTAACGAGTGTGAAACAGACAAATCACTCGAAAATATTTTTGGTTTTTAGATGAGTCAAAAAAGAGATTAACTAAGACTTGTTTTGTTGTCTTAATCAACATGTAAAGGAGGAGGCCAAGGCTCCTGTCCCGGTCTTCTGCAGAAAGTCAGTATCTCACGAATAGCTAACAAAAGCTTGGGAAAACCCAAATCTCTCCAAGTCGAGGAGGAGAAAATGGTAATGGAGGATACAGTCTCCGTGATGGTTTGAATAATGTCTCTTAATGGAAAATACATAGGTGGGGGTATTTGATGCCCATCAGGTCATCCCAATCGAAGGGAACCTCGTCAGGACTTGCAGGGAGAGAATTCGGGGGAAGAATAAATCTCTCTCGTTCTGAATGGGGCAGATTTGGAATGTTGATGACATGACTGAAAAGTGCATCACTCTTTTCAGGGAGAGTAGGATTAACCAGAGATTTCACTGGTGTGGCCACCTCTTCAATTATAGGTTGAAGAGGATGCATAATAATGGGGGCAAGAGATGATTCACCTCCGACAAAGGGGGTGAGGTCAAGAGAGGATTACGTTGGTGGAACCATCGAGACGATCGAGGGAGAAGTGGCATGAGGAGAAGCCACAGATGCCTAAGAATCCGAAGGGCTCTTGGGAAAGCCCCACACTTCTGGTATCCCAGTAGTATGCAGGCACAAACGAGTAAGGTGACTTCCTTCACAAGTCCTACAAAGGAATTTAGGCTTATGTCTGAGACGTCTAGGCTTCTTGATGTGACTAGTCAGGGAAAGAGATTCATCTCTTGTATGATGAATAGAGGCTAGAGACATGACACGACTACGATTTGGGGTAAAAAGGATGGTTCCCCCAACATAATTGGCAAAGGTTGGGGGCAAGGTTTCGACATAATTTGTAGAAAAAGTCGACCCATCTCCGACATGACTGGCAGAGGTTGGTAATGGAGCACCAATATGAATGAAAGTGACTGGGATAGCGATAGATTGTGGCATTTGATTCCAAGGTCCAGGGAAAGATTGATTTTGAAAAATTGTAGGCTAGAAAGGATCCTGGTGTACCCCCTGTCCCTGTCTAGAAAAGTGGTTATTTACGTCAAAATGGTCCGAAGAGGTTTAGATGGGCATCGTCACTGAGGTATGTGAAGAGACCGAGGTAGGATAAGAATTATTCAAGTGAGGATATATGTTTCCCCCTTGTGAAGGGGTCCCATAAAGAGGGTAGAACGTACCGTAAAATTGATTCTCCCCATATGAAATACTTGGGGGTACTTGAGGACCTGTCATGGAAAAAGTGTTCGAAGGAACTGACATGGTGGATGAAAGATACATGGGTGGGGGGTAATAAGTGGGATAAGCACCCATCTAAGTACTGTCTCCTGAAATAGCATAGCTAGTATTGGATCCATAAGGGGGAAGGTTCCAACACCCCACGGGGACATGACTCGTATCAAACAAAGAAGTAGGCATAGGAGCCATGATGCCCCTGGGTCCAATGCTAGGATTCATATATGTGGGCTAGGGAGAGGATTGCATGGGTGAAGTCATATCAACAGAAAAATGACTAGGGACCCAAGGTGCAAACTGAGCATTGTAGTTCTGCGTACCATTGTAAAATGTGGAAGGGTTCAACCCCATGAAGTGAGTAGGAATCATGGGGTAGGTAGCAGTGAATGAGGGAGAAAAAGAAACTTCATTATCCATGATGATGAGACTCAAAAGAGACTCCTAAGGACAACTACTAGTTAAAGATCATACCAAAAAGTCAAATAGCCAATATGCATGCAAACGGGCTAAAGTGGTTGAGTGGCCTCCCTCGCTAAAGGAGGTATCTCTCGTCCAAGAGGGACTTGAGAGTCCCCACTAAAGTTTGGAGGTAACAAAATTAGTTATAGGGGCCCTCGTGGGCTTAACAACCAGTCGGTCAGATCCCCCTAGAGAGGTAATCCTACATAAAGGTTGTGTGGTGTCCAACCCCTATCTGGAATAGAGTCTTCAACTCTCTGTTTCTCACTAGAACTTTAGATCTTAAATCAGGGCCCTAATCCTCCTTCATGAGCCAACACATAGTCGTGCACTAAATCCTTACTTGATGGCTCCTTTAATCTATGTCCATTGATCCCTTTATCTCACCATATAACTATGTGCCATGACCATGGGATTAACACCATCAGACTTAAATTTTTACAGACCATCGAACCTTTCACATAGTTCATCTCCCATCGTTTATCATCATGGGATGGATGATATTGAACACACCTCATATTTTTCTAGTCAGACTAGAATCCTAAAATTCTATGTCAATGGATGGTTGATCTCTCTTCTATGCACGTCCTGATGGATGGTCTCGATTAAACCCCATTATCCTTTGCATTGGAATCCCCCTATAAGACTCCTTCAAGATACAATGCTCTAAATCCTTTACTCTGGTAGTCTTTCACCTTCATCTTAGAATCTGAATACCGTCATCCTTTCCACCATTGATCTGCTTTGAATACAACAGTTG
Source organism: Picea engelmannii (assembly GCA_009831015.1). Lineage (NCBI taxonomy): Eukaryota > Viridiplantae > Streptophyta > Pinopsida > Pinales > Pinaceae > Picea > Picea engelmannii. The sequence goes on along the minus strand of ML777038.1, from coordinate 193,502 downwards.
AAAATCATCAACCTTTACATCCACTTTACGAGTTCTTTGTCACGGGAATAACTCATGGATGCCATGTGTTGCCTTCTTACTCATCATTATGAATGATACATATCACTCACTCATTCATCCATGTCACTACCACATGTCCACTTCCCATTTTTTGATTCCACATCCACTCTCTATCATCTGTCACATGTCACTTCAGTGACCTGCCACATGTCTCTTCCTGAGTCATCAATTTACTCAACTCTGAATAGATCTCAGTTGTTTATCTATGTCACTCTATTCGACTTAACTTCTTTGTAGGAATCCTATGGCCCCACTCTGACAATCAATGGTGTAACACCATGCTTCAGTGTCTTGGCCTTGATCAAGATCACTCTGGGTGAATCTTCATCGTTTGTTTCTTTGTCCTCATCGGAGTGGTTTTCAAACTTCGTCTGTCTTTTAGATTCTGAATTCAATATCATCCTCTTCCATCGATATTTTTTCCTCGATCAATCCACGATGTTGATCAGACCTCCCTTGTCAGAGTTTCTTTCCACCTTATACTTCAAACACGCTACTCGAAAACTCTTACCATCACTTTGATCTTCGAGTGCATATTATTTATAAAACGTTGATCTAGATTTGATATCTAATCTCATGCATCCATTCATAACAAATGAATGGAAAATCAGGCATGACAATAAACGATCACGATTGACTGCTCATTTCGATCAGATGATCTATGTTCCTTCTCCCCTGCAAAAGGACTTTGAGTTTTTCCTTGAAGGTATTCAACCCTGATTCCCTTATGCCCAAACTATTTCATCTCTTATTATTCACTCATGATATTTGAGCGACATGGATCATTGATCCAAATGTGATCAATGATTGTAGTTATACTTTGATCCACTCTATTTCTTAACTGAGGGTTCTATCATGATTTTAAACCCCAAAATATACAACACAATGTTGTAGATTTCGATATTGAACTTCGGTCACCCAATACAGAGAGATAATGAAGAGACATGCAATCCACAATAGTACAGAGAACCCATAAACACAATATAATTATTAGTGAATTATTGTACATGAATTTACACAGAAAACAATACTTCCTCCCGATTCAAAATGTAGGATTTCCTCTCACTGGAACGATTCTTATTGATTGTCCTCTTCACACACATTGGCCTAATTTCCTTTCAATTTTCCACCCCTCATGCATGTAGGCTTACAATTTTAATACACACGGATTCTGAAACTACAATATGTTTCATATCCTAATCATACAAATCCCTAGGATCCTCTAGATCCACTAAATCTTCATTCTAGATCCATAATGCACTCAAGAGAGATACAACCAACCCTAAGATCTCTTTAAGTCCCCACAACTATCGAGAACCAACTCAATTACAATGCACTCCACAACTGATACAAGTTTTCTAGAATTCCTTCAAACATAGGAATTTTCATCAATTACACAATTAAATTCAAATAAACCCAAGACCCCTTGGTCTAGTCAAACATGCTTGATTTTGGAGGCAGGATGCTCCTGCACCAGATAGGATAATTTTATCAATGTCGTCAACCATAATAAATTATATTTCATCTCATGTTATAATGCCCATATTCCAAGGAGATATCGAAAGATGTGGAAAGGTGAATAGGAATTGTGAATCTTTGTAAAGGAGGAAGTCTTGAAGAGGCCTTTAGAACTTGGTGTAGCATAAAGGATATTTCCAAGATCGAAGCACTATTTCTTAACATAGCCTAGGGGGTATGGATATACAAAAATATAAATAAATTTGAAGACAAAAAGATACTGCCCCTTAAATTTTCTATCTAGACCATAGATATTTTAAATGTGTTCCCATAGGTGTAGGAAAAACCTATCTCTCCTTTGTCATCTAAAGTGGTAATAAATGAGGATTTTCCTTGGGATTTTTTTTATGGTGCATAAGAAGGTATCCCTCCTAACGGAGGTTTAGGAGGAATTCTATACTTATCTTTAGATCACATTATTTCTTTTTAAATATGGAATTGGTCAAGAAAATAATAACTTCTATGAAATTATGGCTCCAAATCTGGTCTTGAAACTATAACAAGAGTTTGATGCAACCCAATTACAAAATTTTGGAGACCGATTGTTGGTTATTCAATGGATGTGAAAACAAATTACTCTCAATAATTTTAAATATTGGCCATTGTATGATGAAGTTCTCTACATACTTACATATTTGTCTCATATTTACAAGGATGGAAATAGTCTCACAGGTAGTCTATTAAAAGATGGAGTTCGGATGAAACGAGGAACCTCGATTATAATAGTAATCCATAATGGAAATACTATTGAATATAACCATAAACCATGGACCTAGCTTTTAGTCATTTCATTCTTCTGAGATGAGATGTGTTGATAAATGATTACTACAATATTTTGAATGTCATTTTTGGTTTTTGAAGAGATTGTTACAAATGTAAATGTCTAGAAAAAAACTTCACTTTTTTGTAAGCGATGATGAATTGGACATAAGAATACCGTGTGAAGGATTAAAAGAACTTATGAATTCCATGGGCATATTACTATGTATTTTTTTTTATATTAATAAAAAAAAAAAAATTCTTGAAAAAAAAATATAATTTATTTTAAAAATATTTATTTATAATTTATCTACAAAATTATTTGAAATTTAGAGGATCAAAAGTCAAGGGACAATTTTTTTAGTTGTATTTATAATAAAATATATTAAGATGAAAAAAGTGATTTTATAAAAATCAGTTTGTACATTGATTAATATTATTTTTATTTATAATATTTGAATAATAATTATTTTTGTTTTTTTTTTTTCAAAAAAATATATGATTTTATAAAATTCAGTTTGTACAATGATTGATATTATTTTTATTTATAATATTTGAATAATAATTATTTTTGTTTATTTCAAAAAATATATATATAAAATATAATTTTTATTCTTGAAATTAAAAAGTTATAATCCTTACACTTTTTTGCTTATGCACAATTCATAAAAACTCAAACTCAATGTAACAATATACATAAAAGCCATAAAAGATAAAAACTCAAAATACATTGAGGAGGAATTCCTATAGATGAAAAAAAACTCCAAACTCACCACCCTATCCCAAAATTACATCCATATCTAGATTATGAGTAAAACCAAAATATCAAAAGACATTTAGAGTCTCCAAACTCACCACCCTATCCCAAAATTACATCCATATCTAGATTATGAGTAAAACAAAAATATCAAAAGACATTTAGAGTTCGGGAAATCAGATTCTCACCCGAAAATTCATCCAAGATGTGTGTGTCTCCTTAGAGAGCTCGAGATTGTCAAACGCCAAACATCCAAATACTTAGAGGCTTTGTATATTGAATCTCTTAGCAAATTGAAAAATAATTTTTTTTGTTCATAATATTTCAAGTGTAAATTAATGGTTAAGAGAAAGTGTTATTATGTAAATAGTTTATAAAATTGTATGATTTTTAAAAATTGTTTTTTATTTTTTATTTTTTTTTTCTACCTTATTTAAAAATTAACATATATTTTTACTAAATTGTATTGATTTAAATAAATTTTAAAGGGAAAAAAATGTGTTTAAATAAAACATTATATTAAAAAAAAATTGACTAAAAATCCAGGCTTTTCAGATTCAAAAATAAATTGATGTTTTATTTTCGAAGTACTTCAATTTTAATTTTGAAGTGATTTTTAAATCATTTTAAATATCACAATTTCATGAATTGATTTGACTATCTTTTCCATTAAAAAAATATGATTAATTTTAATTTTCAATTCAAAGCTATTTTCAAATTTTACATTTTGACGATTTAAAATTTAATTTATAATATTGACATAAAAATAAATTAAAGAAATAATATTTTTTTTTTTTTAAATAAAAGTGTATTCTTGTATTAATAACATTTCTAAACTATACAATGCCAAGTGTGAGTCACTTGTTCTGCCACAGAGGAGAAACCAAAATAGGTGGCTCTTGGATGCTTCCGGTTTGACACATCATCCTGTAAATTGTAATTATGTGAACAAAACTGTCTTGAAAAAATTATGAATCTTAGTTGTGTGAACAAAAATGTATGAACAATATTCGGGTGGCCACTAAGACGAGCTATGAAAAACTACTATGAACAAAACTGCATATACAATGTACGCGAAAATTGTATGTCCATCTAGTTTGTTGCTATAGTAAACTAAGAAATTAATCTTGGGACTGGAATTGACGAAGAACAGTAACTTGGAGACTTCATTCCATTGTCGAACTTGTTGTCCATGGATGTTGTAGACAGGGGTGAACTGTTGGAAGCATGTTGGGCATCGAGTTCACACAGGAGCGTCTTCTAGTGTATCAAACATAATATCCATTCTTTCGTCGAGGATGTGCTGAGAGTGCATTTGATCATCTTGTTTCTTCCTGATTTCAAAGAAAATTTGGAGGTTCTCCTTCATGAGGCGATTTACAAATTGTTGGGGTTTCTCCTCCTTCCTTTCCTCATTGGCAACCACTATGGTGTCCTCGTTGGCTGTTGATGTGTTTTCCTCCACTTGCTATCTCAGGGGGATTTCCTCCTCCACCATGTAGCTACCATCTTCGTAATAGGGGTTTGGAGGGGGGGCTAAGAGATTGGTGGCCAAAGGAATGCCCGCGCATGAAGGTGGCTCTTCCTCCTTAACCAAGCTGAGACCATGGAGAAAATGAGGGGTGGACGGAGGAATGTGTGCACATGAAGGTGAAACTTCCTCCTTCATCAGGCTGACGCCATGGAGAATATGAGGGGTGGACGGAGGTGCCTCCGACAACCTCTAGTTGATGTGTCATGGGCTGGTGAAATGGGCAACGATATCTCATTAGGAGATTCAATTACATCTAGAGAGGGTGTTTCAGTATCATGCACCCCTCTTGGATTTCCCTCTTTCTCTGGGCATGCTGGGAAGAGCATGGAGTCTTTGGGATGTGGGTAGGGAGGTGGTGAAGTGGTGCTTGGAAAAGCGGGAGAAGGTCGATAGCAGGGAGGCACTGGTGAGATTGTAGAGAGGAAGCTTGTGGGGGGCGAGTTAGTGGAGTAGGAAGAGGGAATCAATGCCAAGGCCCAACACAATTGCAAGGGTGAGTGGTGAGAGTGCCCAAGAAAAATACACAGAGAACAACAATGCAGAAGCGCTCAAAAGAGCCAAAGAGCACTAACCAGGGCGGAGGGAGAATGGATGAATACACCAGGGAGAATGCCCATTTATTACCACACTCCCATGAGTTGACAACCCCTGTAGCCATTCGAGCCAACTTGACAACCATCATAGGCATGGTACGCCTAGTCTGGCTTACTCGTGCGACTATTAACCCGTCCTAGTTGTCCAAAAGCACTACCATAACTTTCCTCATGGTGTGAGTCATGCGGTAGTTAATGGTTGTGGGTTGGCAGCCAAGGATAATAACTCCCCTGATTGCTTGGTTCCATGTGTCTTCAGACTCTCTCTAGGTAGCACCTCATTTGAGAGAACTAAAGAAATAATATTTTTTTTTGTTTGTTAATGTAGCCGAACCTGTTGGCATCAAGATTAACCTGGGCTTGAGAAACCGCGACTCAGGGGCATCTAAGCCATCAAAATCACCCGAGGATCGCACTCGACCTGAGACACACCAACCCTTAACATGGTTGGATTTTTTGTCCCCGCATGTTTCGAACCGGTGACTTTTCAACACGACGTGGCTTAACAACACACTCCATCACCGACTATCCTACACCTCGGGGACAACTAAAAAAATAATATTAACCATATTAACTTAACTTAAAAAATTGAGGGCATGAGCAGGGGCGTGAGGAGTGTGACCTAACGCGTGCACAGTGCAACGAACAGGGGCTCCTCAGCCATGGACGCTGGTGGGGGCGCCGTCCCCACCCCTTCCCCTTTGCCAGAACTCGATGCCTTCAGGAAGCTCATTTTCGAAGCCTCCAAGAGACCGCCGTCAGTAGCACAACAGAAATTCGTAAAGAAACTGGAATGCATCCCAAGCGTTGAACTGCCTCTAGAAGAAACTTGCAGAAAGACAGTCAATCTAGAAGACAGAGGACTTATCAGGCAATTCACCGAGCTCTGGCCCTCTCCCAAATCCGTCGAAGCTTGGGTGCAGAGGAACTGGAGCCTGCTCATCTCAGAAGGAATAAAGACTCATTTTGTAGGGAAAGGATACTTTGTATTCGTCTTCGAAAACCCTGAAGACAAAAACCTCATTTTCAGAAACGACCCGTACTTCATGGGGCCACAGGGGTTATATATGAACAAATGGACCCCATATTTTGACCCAGCCCAGGATGTGCCCTCTGCCATCCCAGTGTGGGTTTGTCTACCTCATGTCCCTCTACACTGCTGGAATCAAAAATCATTGCATGCAATCGGTAATACACTCGGAAGGTACATAGACCAAGCAGCGAGAAAAGACCAGTACTCATGCGCACGGATCTGTGTGGAGGTCGATCTGGAAGTGGGATTACCAGAGCCAATCAAACTAACTACTGCAGATTGGACGCATATTCAGGAGCTAGATTATGAGCAGCTACCCTTCAAATGCCGGCACTGCCACGGCTATGGCCACTTCGCAAGGCATTGCAAAAAAAAGAATGCATAGGAGAGTGAGAACGTGAAAGAAAATCATTGGATTGCAGTCCAGAAAATAGGGACAACAAAATCCAGAAGCAAAGGAACAATGAAGAATGGAAATCTTGGGAAATTGGAGCAAGAGAAAATCAACGGGAGCTTCAACCCCACGCCACAATCAGAACCTCAAACAGAAAAGCCCAACAAGGACACAGAAGAACCAGAAACACCCATGGACAGCAGGGAACAACCAAGTTCCCCCCCAAATGGGAAAGACACAGGGGAACAAGGGCAAGCGGAAGGAACCCTGGAAGTAGCCCCCTCTCCCTCATATGCTGACATAGCCAGAAAGAAAGTACTAGAACCATCAAGCTCCTCAGAGGACGAGATCCTAGAAAGGCCAGCTAAAAGAGCAGGAAGGAGGTCTTGCAAAGAAGCAAGGGAGGAAGAGGCAGAAAGAAAAAAGACCCAAGGAATCCAACCTACCATAGAAATGTCAATCGACAGAAACGCAAGAATAAGGTATCTAAAAGGAGGAGGCCCAACCACCCCGAACAGTAAGTAATGAAAATCGTCTCTTGGAACTGTAGAGGTCTGGGGAATTCGACGAAAATTGAAGCGGTCAAGGATCTGAAGAAAGTGGAGCCAACAGACATCCTCATGCTCCAAGAGAAAAAAATCGAAGGGGAAGCCCTTCTAGAGATTAGCAAAAACAAATGGCAGAAAAACACAGGGAAAGCAATCAGCGTAAGGGGCTCCTCCGGAGGTATAGCAACACTATGGAAGGAAGAACAGTTCACCCTCGTCAACTCCTACAACACTCAGCATTGGAGCTTTACAGAGCTGAAGCACATAGCAAGTAAGTTAACCAATCCTTATTCAATTTATATGTACCGACTTTGCATTCTGAAAAGAAAGAGTGTTGGAAAACTTTAAATGAGTTTCTAGAACAAAATTCCCCAAACAACATAATCATTGCTGGAGACCTTAACCTAGTCATGAATGGAAAAGAAAAGAGGGGAGGAAGGACCAACAAGGAAAAAATGATTTATGTAGTAGAAGACATGATACAACAGTGGGACCTAATGGATTTTAAACCACGCAAAGGGCTATACACCTGGACCAATAACAGGACAGGGGAGGAACACATATCTGCCAGATTGGATAGGTTTTTGTTCCAAAGCACTTTTCTGTTGGAAAGGAAGATAATCTCCACAGCCATCCTCCCCAAGCTTACCTCGGACCACAAACCCATCCTGCTTTTGCTAGAGGAAGAAGAAAAACTAGGCCCAATCCCGTTCAGATTCAACCCATTATGGAAAATAAAGAGTGGCTTTGCAGAGACAGTCCGACTGGCATGGTCTACCTCAGTTACTGGCTCTCCCAACTTTGTCTAGGAACAAAAATTAAAAAACCCTCAAGGAATGGAGAAAACTCCCGGAAAGCAATCCAAATACCGAAAGAAAGGAGTTAGTGCAGCAGTTGGGAAAGATGAAGAATGAAATGGAAACAATAGATATTGCCAAAACAGATCTGGAAAAGGAGCAAGCAGCCCAATGTAAAACATTACCGCTCCTTCAGAAATGAAGAAGAATACTGGAGACTAAAATCACGTAGCCTTTGGCTAGAAGCTGGTGACAGAAATACATCTTACTTCCACCATCAATTTAAAGCCCGCCTCTCCAGGAACCACATCTCTGAGATTACAACCAACGACGGGAAGCTTTGCAAAGGAATAGACCAAATAAAGTCCACTGATGTCTCACATTTCCACCAACTTTACAACAAATAGAATGATGATAATGAAGAAGGCAATAAGGAATTCCTCAAGAACATCCCAACTCTGGTCACAAAAGAAGATAAAACAACACTATTGAGCCCAACCAATGAAGAAGAAATCAGCAAAATCATCTGGTCCATGGATCCTAACAAAGCCCCACGGCCAAATGGGTTCACTATCCTTTTTTATAGGATCTGCTGGAATATGATCAAATCTAACCTCATCAGAATGATAAAAGGATTCCTACAGAAAGAAAAAATAGGAGGCAACACCAATTCAACTTTCCTTGCATTAATCCCTAAAGAAACAAACCCTGCCTCCTTCGACAGATTCAGGTTAATCTCCCTATGTAATGCCTCTTATAAGATAATTGCAAAACTCCTTGCAAATAGAATAAAACCTCTGCTGGGCAAGCTCATCTCAGATTCGCAAGGATGATTCGTCAAAGGGAGACACATCCTGGACAATGTAATCCAAGTTCAGGAAGCTATGCACTTCATCAATCTCAGAAAAGAGAAAGGCATGTTGATTACGCTAGATATGGAAAATGCCTTCGACAGAGTAAAGTTGTCCTTCCTGTATCAAGTTCTTCTTTCATTCGGATTTGAGCAAGAGTTTGTAAAACTGATACAAGCCTGTACCCACAACCCATGGATAGCCCCTTTGGTAAACGGGAGACCAGCAGATTTCTTTAAATCTACGAGGAGGTTGAGGAAAGGTTTCCCCCTCTCTCCATTTCTGTACATTTTAATGGAGAATACACTCAACAGGAAGTTGGAGCAGGAAAGGATAATAGAAGCAGCCCCAGGCTTGAGAATAACGAAGAATCTTAAACCTATAAATCATGCTTTGTTTTCGGATGACTCTCTCATGCTAGGAGGAGCCTCAAACAAAGAAGCCTCTGCATTCAAAGGCACTCTTCAAGCTTACTGCAAGGTGTCTGGAGCTCTGATAAGTGAAAGGAAAAGTGTTGTCTACAGTTGGAATGTAACAGAACATGAAACACAAAAGATAGCACGCACCTTGGGGTTCAAAGGGAATTCAAAATGGGAAAAGATACAATACCTTGGGCTGCCATTAACATTGGGCATAAACAGAGTCAACCTGTGGGAAGGAGTTTTAACAAAAATCAAAGGAAAAATCGATGCCTGGGGAGGACATTGGCTCACCCATGGAGGCAAATTAACTCTGATAAAAGAAGTCGTCTCTTCACTACCGATCTATCAAGCGTCGTGCCTCCTGGCACCTAAATCGATAGCTGGGCAGATCAACAAATTGTTGAGAGACTTCTTGTGGCATGGTGGGAAAGGGAACCAACGTAAGTTTCACTTGGTCAGTTGGGAGATAGTAAAACGACCTTTGAGAGAAGGCGGGCTACAGATCCGAGATCCATCTCTTGTCAATACAACCCTTGGTTGCAAAATCCTGTGGAAGATGCACAATGACCCCACTCACCCTGTCAGCAAAATGTTAATGCATAAATATATTCCAAATGCCAAAATCAGAAACCTTCAAAATGCCACGAGCAGGAAGACCACGCTGCTATGGAATTTGTGCATCAAAGGGGCGCGATTCTTCACCCAAAATATGTATCGCATCCCTGGCAATGGAAAACGAACCAATCTCTGGACAGATCGGATAATGGGGAATCCGCCCCTTGCTTCAAACGCCATCTTGAATGAAATCCATGATTTTCTTGATCACAGAGGAACACAGAGCATCAATGACATATCAAAATGGGACGACGATGGTTCTTGGTCAGACTGGAAATTCGACAATGTCCCAAATTTCCTCCTCCAACAACTTGAAATGCTCAAAGGAGAGCTTCGACAGGCAGCCCCTGTGCACAAGACAGAAAAAGACAATTGGGGTTGGGGACCCACAAGAACATACTCAACAGCCAAAGGCTATGCTCTGCTACAACAACAGAAAGACAGACCAGTCCCTGCAAGATTTTGGTTGGAGGTATGGGACTCAATGGCGATCCCCAAGGTAAATTTCTTCTTCTGGACACTAATGCACAAAAAGATCTTGACTGGTGAAAATCTAATGACAAGAAATATTGCCGGTCCACATAGATGTTCTTTATGCAGAGAAGCCATGGAAACCTCAGATCATTTGTTTGTAGACTACCATTTTGCAAACAAAATCTGGCAACTCATCCTCCATGGCCTCAAGATCGCTGCCCCCACCAACATCTCAGTAGTAGATCTATTCACAACTTGGAAGGATAGTTACCCTTCTCTCTCATTGAAAACATTATGGGCCAGAGTCTGGATCTCCATCCCCAAGTATGTGTGTTGGAAACTTTGGCTTGCAAGGAATGAGCAAATTTTCAACAACACAGCGTGGACCCCCAACATGGTAGAAGCGAAAGAAAAAGGCCTCCTCCTAGAAACTTTGAGCTCTCAAAACCACAAAACCAACACCTTGCTGTAGCAGGAGGAAAAGAAGTGGCTCGGCACCTCCGTGTTGACCCTTCGGATCCATAGCACTGAAAAATCCCATCTTGAAACAAAATGGAGGCTAAGAGATAATCACAACATATTTCAGAGTTGGTGGCAGAAGCAAGGAATAACTTCAGTCTTCTTCAATCGCGCCTCCAAGGGAAACCCTGGGACAACGGGAGTTGGAGGAATCATTTTCACCAATGAAGGGAAAATACTTGAAACCTTTTGTTGGGGACTTGGACAGCGAACCAACAACCAAGTAGAAATCCTAAGTTTGATAAAATTCTGCTAGATAGCCAAGGAAAGAGTACATCGGGAGCTACAAGCATTTGGAGACTCTGAAATCTTGATCAAAATGATACATTCGAGAGGACAGTTTAATGGCGCTGGCCTAAACAAGAACTTGCAAAGGCTAAGACACATTCTAAAAGACTTCACCTCCTTCAACTGCTATCATATACTCAGAGACTCAAACAAAGAAGCAGACAAATTAGCCAACAAATGATGCTTCTTGGACCAAGGAGAACTCAGCATAAATGATGGAGACCCAATAAAAATTTGTATTCCTTGAAAAGGACAGCAGCTTGTAAAAGAATGTAGAAGGCTTTTGTGAAGGTTGTAAGGCTGCGACCAGCTGTAATTCCCAACTAATAAAATTCATAACCGTTTTAGTTAAAAAAAAAAAATTGAGGATATGAAATGACTTAAGTTAGAGATGATAGAATGATATACATATATATTTTTTTCATTATATTATTTTATTGATAAAATTTAATTTAATTTCATATCAATTTATTAAATTTATTTATTTATACTAATTTAACAAAATTATTTATCCGTTTTACATATCACACATTTTTTTTCAATTAAAATGTAAATATATTTTATACTTAATATTTTTATATAATTTTTTTTAAAATACTATATAACTCTTTAAACAATGCATCTATCACATTATTTATAAAAAAATGAAATCTTCAAAATATTTTATTATATTTTATTTATAAAATATATTTAAAGAAAACACAAAACACCTTTGAATTATAAAACTCACTAAATTTTTATAGTGAAAACTCTCTAATACATAAACATCTAACAACAATATATATGAAATTTCATTTTTACAATCTACTATTCATACATCATTAAAGTCCAAAAATATGGAATTTTGTATGTATTGTTTCTCACAAAAAATTATAAACATAGTCTATGAAGCTTGAATTAGTGAGTATGACTTTGTAGAAAAAGTCTGATGTAATAAGCGAAGCAAATGGCTTGACATCATCATCGCTCATCCATTTCTCAAAAAATATGCTATATTAATATGCTTTATTATTTATTGTAGTTTGAATTAGTGAGTATGACTTTGTAGAAAATGAATTAGTGAGTATCACTTTGTAGAAAAAGTCTTATGTAATAAGCCAAGAAAAAAGTTCCGTGAGACATTGGTAAGAGAGTACCTTTCTCCAAGTGTTGGGAGGAGGTCTTGAGGTCAAACCCTGCTGGGTCTCCGGGACGAATTATGTAATGGCTGCTATGTAAAATGTTTTCCCGTGGAAAAAAAAAAATAAACCAAGCAAATGGCTTGATATCATCATCGCTCATCCACTTCTCAAAAGAAATATGCTTTATTATTTATTGTTTTCTATGAAAATTATAAATATATAGGTTATTTTAAATCCATTTTAATAAAAAGTAATTAAAAATATTTTTTTTTAAATAAAAAAGAAAAAACATTTAAAAATTTAGAATAAAACATATTTAAATTTATTTATTTATTATTATATTGTATAAGTTTTTTTTAAATTTTATGTTATTGATTTTTCTTGTGAATATATAATGCATTACATATTATTATTAGCTTTTCAAAATATGGAAAAGAAATAAAGATACCATAGAAATAAAACAATCAACCAAAAGACATAAATCATGGACATGTTAGATAATAGATTTGTTAGTTCTTTATCAAATCAGGTTAAATGAGTCTTAAAATGGAGGATCACTAGCTTTTTAAAGGATTTCATTACATGGAATCTATGGACTCTAAAACCACTACTTTTCACCTAACAATTTTGACTCTTTAACCAAGTTAAATTTAAGCTAACATCTATCCATTTAAATTTATTTGCAATTTTCCATGACCAAATCTGATCAAAGTGGTCAAGTGATTTTGCACTCAATCCCTACCCCCTCAAATTTTATAACCAGGGTATAGGGTGCATGCTCCCTCTATCACCTTCTCTCCGTGACTCCCATCATCAAACCACTCTAGCTATAGAATTCATGTTTTCCATGAAAGTTTTGATACCACATAAATGAAAATATCAAATGCAAGAAAGATAAAAAAAAAAAATAACCAAAAACATAACAACAATAAGATTTTTATTGTAGAAAATCCAAATGGGGAAAAACAAGTTAATAGATCTATTAGTTCCAAAGAGCTCAAGTGAGTCCTCACATCTCATTTCATGAGCAAGTTATAATGGAGTATCATCAACTTTCATTACTTGTAATCCACTTGTACTAAAACCATTGGTCACTGAAACCATGTGCCCAAAACCACAACTGTTCACATAACAACTTTGACTCTTACCGTTGAAAGTAAGAAAAAAAATAAAAGTATAAAAAGTAAAAGTTATAGATGTTGAATACTCATTATAACTTATATGTTATATGTAACATGTAACATAAAAGCTTCCATGAGATTCAAAAGGTCTCCTGATTAGGAAACACATTTGTTTGTAAAGCAAATGGATATACACCATACGGAGTGGAGTATGATTGGCAATTTAAGCTTCAAATTTATAAATTTACGAGTTTGAAATCAAAATCGTCGAGTGAGTAAAGAAAATTCGGATGTATCAATAAAACAATTGGTGTACAGCTAGGGTCAGCACTTGTTTTTGGGACCGCTGGAGCACTGCACAACTGAAGTAGTATGGTATCAACCCGTTTATGGGTACGTATTGAAAGAAGGTTTGACGCGTTGAAATACGGTTCAAAATCTATGCATCAAGCAGACCTGCGAATTACTCAGAATTCCCCACCTGGATCCGAACCAGAACAACACAGCTTATTGCAGTCTTCTCCGCGGAAGTCTGACTGCAGAACAATTCTAATACATTTCACGTTTGCGAAGCTTCAGCTAGCCCGCAGTGAAGAATCGGAATGAAGCGAGTGTCAACATTCACAGGGAATCCGATTTTCCCTAGATTGCGAGCTGGGTGGCAGCTGATAATTAGGGTTCCATGAGCTGTAATTAGGGCTTCATATTAAACATATTATTATTTCCATTGAACCGAGCTGTTAGGGTTTTGACCTTGTTAGACATTTTTCAAGCTATCAACGATCGGATTGGATGAGTCTTGAACCAGGCTCAGGTAAACAAGATCTGGGCCGTAGGAGTTCAATTATTCAAATCTCTAAAGGTATAAGACAAATCTATTTACCAAGTCTTCGAATCGGGATCGGGTGAAACAGATCAAGGAAGAAGGTGTTTGCGGCGTTTCAGAATTTTTTTAATATTTTAGAACATTATAGATCTCTCTACCTTTTTCAGGAGTTGACCATACTGCGGCGTTTCAGAATTTTTTTAATATTTTAGAACAGTATAGATTTGTCTACGTTTTTCAGGAGTTGATCAAAGTATGGTCACAATTAGTTGAAGAATCCAAGCTTCAACCATGTTACTTTTCGTTCTGTATTTTTGTAAGGTGAAACAGCAAACTTTAGTACAAATTTAGCGGTAATGGCTCCTTTGTCCTTTGATGTGCATTTCTCAGCAAAAGATTTTTTTAGTTGTTTGTTACTTTAAAATTTCAAACATATGTAAGATAACTCTTTTATGTACTTACTATATAGGATATTTCAAAGTTTTTATATCTGGGAGTAGTAATTGTGGTGGGACTTTAACGTTACGCCAGATTGTGTGCAATTAATTATGGTTATAAAACGTAGAGATCCTATGTGAATGGAAGAAAAATTGGATATGAAGAATGTAAGAAGAAAATATTAGTTTACAATTTAAAAAAATATTAGTATCATAGTTATGATTAAGCATCTATTTCTAGAGTTGTTTTCAGCTTTTGATCTATAATGTATTTATAGAGTTGTTTTCAGCTTTTGATTTATAATGGTAAATCACATTTTATTTTGAATAGAAAATATATTTGCTATATCACATATAGAAGGAGGCACTGTATTGAAATATTTAATTGTGTAAGAGAGAACAATTTATTTAATAAGATTGTGATTAAGCTTTCAAAATCACTTTAATTAACCATTTTCTTTTAATTTAGGTTAAAAAAACTATATGAAAATTAAATTTATGAAAACTGAATTGTATTTATCAAATGCGTAGAAAGACCAACTAACAATGTTGGAAAGGAGTTGTATTTTCCTAATGTGTAAAAAGAGAGATGAATTAATAATAGTTCTTGACTTCTCTATTTGTTTGAAGGAAATAATAGAATTTTAACAAAGTTTTTGGCATTGATAAAATAAAGTTTTTTTAAGATGGATAAATAAAACTCAATGAAAGATAAAATACTACTAAATACCAATATGAAGAATTGATTAACATCTTAACTCATCATTAAAAGAAATTTGCAAACACTTACATTCACAAGGCTAGCATATCCAACCAATTTACAAAGGAATGGTTTCCTACAAACTTACTAGTAAAGTAAAGTGATACCTATTTATGAAGGTGGTAATTTAAATAATTTGAGAAAATATTCAACCATTATGATTGGTACCCTCTCAAGTTATTAAGTTATTTGGCACCATTTTAGAGGGAAAATAAGTAAATGTGGAGAGGAAAACAATATAGAAGCTATTTCTCCAAATGGTTTTTACCTAAGCATTCAAACATTTACTATTTCATAATGTTTAGAACTGTCTATGAGAAAGGTAATAATCATTGCTTTGTCAATTTTGTTTTGTCAATTTTGCTAAAGAGGAATACTTATCTAGTAAGATATGCTTTATTATTAAAGAGGAATACTTATTTAGTAGGATATGCTTTATTATTGTCTATTTTTACAAATGATGTTGTATTATTAGAAAAACACAAAAATAATCTTGATATCTTAATTTTTTTTGTTATTTTTAAATAAATTAAATATAAACAAAACAAAGGTAATCTTAATAGGAGGTGGTTATTTCTTACTAGTAATTTAATCTTTAATTTGATTGCAATGATCATTGGAACTATTATGTGGAAAAGGGTGTAATAGGAGGCAAAAAAAAAAACCTCTATACTATGCAAAATAAATGTAGACAAATTTAATTATAGAATTGGAAATTGAAGAAATCCCTTTTCAAAATATTAAAATAAAATTGAGAGTTCATAAACTAGCTTTTGGAAGAGCTATAAGTTAAAATACAAACTCATTTTTCTATCATATTATAATAATAGATATGCTACTAAAGAAAGAAACATTATGTCAATTATATCAATTTGACATAATGTCAATTTGTAATGTATGTGTATTTAAAATAAATTGTAATACATGTATATTTAAAATAAAGCATAAAACATATTAATTCATGAAGCAAAGATTTCAATTCAAAATTAGAAAGATGAACCATCAAAAAAATGAAGTGATAGAGTTATCCCTAACACGTATAAGCATTACCTAGTGTAGCGTAACGATGGAAAGTGTTAGCTGGGAAGGGCAATGGTAGTGGTAGTTCCAATAACTAAATAGTGGTTGCTTGTAGATCAGTTGAAGTTGTTGAGATCTCTTTCCTCTCTCCCTTTCATGCTCGCAGCATTTAACTATTCTCAAGTCCACGAAACATTGAAATTGCATCAAATCGCTCAGATCTATCTGACACTCCACGAAACATTGAAATTGCATCTAATCGCTCAGGATCTATCTCACCATTACATGATCATTAGCTTATTAGCGAACAAGCGAAGGGATTTATCTGCCTTATTGGTCTTTTGGGTTGTCCTTTTGTCTTTTCCAATTTGTTAGCCTATCATTCAAGTAAAATAGATTTTTCTTATTTTTCTTCACATTTGATACAAAACAAAATAATTAAAAAATCGTGGCAAAATCGTAGTGACAAAATGCAACATATGGAATATGATTGGCAATGAAGTTTACGAGTTTGAAATCAAAATGAAAATACTTGGATGTATCAATAAACAAGTTGTGTACAGAGTACAAGAAGCACTTGGTTTTGGGATTGCTGAAGGCATTGCACAGCTGAACTAATATGGTATCACCCGTTGATGGGTTCGTATTGAACGAAGGTTTGACGCCTTGTAATTCAGATTAAAATCTATGCATCAAGCAGATCTGCGACTTACTCAGAATTTCCCACCTGTATCCGAACCAGAACGGTCATTTTGGAAAATATTGTTGTATATTGTCATGAACTAGGCTTTTGGGGTTGTAAGGCGGACGGAGATGTGAATTAGGGTTTCCTGGTTGATCACTCAAACTTAGAGGAAGTACCTCACAGTTGAACGCAGACTTCTCCGCGGAACCCTGAATGCTAGACAATTGTAATACATTTCACGTTTGCTAAGCTTCAGCTAGCCAGTTGTGAAGGATTGGATTGAAACGAGTGTGAACATTCACAGATGATCCCATTTGCCCTCGATTGCGAGGGCGGACTGGTAACTAGGGTTCCATGTACTGTAACTAGGGGATCATACCATTTTTCAAGCTATAGAAGTTCGGATTGATGTGATCCGGATTGTATAACCAACTAAATTAAACACACAAAGCAGAGAGCAGAATAATAAACACACAAATATAACATTAATGAAAACCCAACTTATTAGCAGAATAATAAACACACAAATATAACATTAATGAAAAACCAACTTATTAATAAATATAATGAACTAAATTAAACACACAAAGCCGAGAGCAGAATAATAAATACACAAATATAACATAGCAGAGAGCAGAATAATATAATGAAAACCCAACTTATTAATAAATATAATGCCTGGATTGTATAACCAACTAAATTAAACACACACAAAGCAGAGACCAGAATAATAAACACACAAATATAACATAGCACAGAGCAGAATAATATAATGAAAACCCAACTTATTAATAAATATAATGTCGAGAGAAGAATAATAAACACACAAATATAACATAGCAGATAGTAGAACAATATAAGGAAAAACCATTTTATTAATAAATATAATGCAGAGACAACATAATGTTCTTTTATCATCAAGGAAGAACCCTAAATTTCTATAACACTAATCCTAGGAGTAGAAATGCCAAAATGTATTTTTTTGGCCCCAAGGTGGTTAGTTGCTACATCGACTTTCCCATACAATTTCTCTTTTGGGTGCATAGTAACCTGTTGGAAAGCTCTAACTACACACTAAGATATTGTGGCATGGCCTAGGTGTGTCAAATATAAACCTTGGATCTCAAATTTCCAACATGTTTAGAGCCTCAAAATGACCCTAGAAGTTTAGGACCAAAAAATCATAACAAAAATTCCAATATGGAGAAATGTGTTGAGTCAATAGAAGAGGTGCTTGGCCACCAATATCCCCTTAAGAAATGATAGTCTCCAATATATCAAGTCATTGATAAATGTAAATCCTAGTGATCAATTTCCCTTGATGAAAAAGTTTTCTTACTTTGACAACCTGATAGAGTTGTATGTGTTGGAAAATATTTAATAGACAACAAATGCTTGTCATTGATGGCAAGTACAACAATGAAGATGGCATGAGTACCGAAAGTACGTAATAGATTAGCATTATGAAAAGATGTTGCAGAGAAGATTCAAATAAGCTCAGAAGAGATAGTGCAGAGGATTGTTGGCAGATCATCGATGGCAAGATCACAGTAAGCGGAACAATGTAAGCTCAGGAGGAGAAGCAACATTTCTGGTCGTTGGATCTCATTTACAATTCCCAATGACCGTCAGATCAAGTGTTGATCTGGAATGTTGATCCTGCGCTATCTTGGAGCTTCGCCTATCGCGAGTTGGAGAGGCAAGATACATAACCACGAAAATCATGATATACGAAATCGTGATTTATTCACAGCCGTTAGATTGAGGTTTTTTTTGGACCGCTTATCTGAGCTCCATCTCGGAGCTTCGCCTATCACGAGTTGGAGAGGAAAGATACATAACCGCCGAAATTGCAATATGCGAAATCGCAATTTATTCACAGCCGTGAGATCAAGGTTTGTTCTGGACCGTTGATCAGAGCTCCATCTCGGAGATTCGCCTATCGCGAGTTGGAGAGGCAAGATACATAACCGCCAAAATCGCGATATGCGAAATCACGATTTATTCACAGCCGTCAGATTGAGGTTTGTTCTAGACCATTGATCTGAGCTTCATCTCTGAGCTTCACCTTTCGCGACTTGGAGAGGCAAGAAACATAACCACCGAACTCGCGAGATGTGAAATCGTGTTTTAATCGCAGCTGTCAAATCAAGGTGTGATCTGAACCGTTGATCCGTCTCCATCTCAGAGCTTCACCTATCGGGACTTGGAGAGGCAAAAAACATAACCTCCAAACTCGCGAGATGCGAGATCACAATAAGATTTGGATCGTCGGATCTATGGAGATCTCAATCGTCGATCAGATGAAGTTTATAAACTTGCGAAGCACCTTTTTGGCATAGCCTATGGTCACCGCCGGTGGTCACGAGAAGGGAAGGAGTCAGTTATGATAAGCTCCATTTCGAGGTTTCGGGGATCACGACTTGGAGAGTTGAGATGCCTCATCTCTAGATTCACAAAATGCGAAATCGTGAAAGTGCTTTATGCATAAGCGCTTGGTCATAGCCATGGTCATATAAAGGAAGGAGCCAGCGTAGAAAAAACCCATTTCAGAGTTTCGAAACTCGTGATATGGAGACTCAATAAGTCTCATCGCAAAATCTCCGAACTACGAGAGTGCGAAACGGGTAAATAACACAAGAACCCTTTATAGTTAATCCAACAATGCAGGTGAATCTGAGCATAATCGGAGGGCTACTGTTGCACGTCACAGTGTAACTACCAGAGACCACTGATGGTTTCTGCCACAGGACTCAAAGACACTTCGGGGTGATTGACAGAGGAGATGAAGAGTCTCTCAGAATCTTCAAGAGGGATGAAGATGCTCGTGGTGACAGTTGGATAAGCTTTGAAGCTTGTAACTGGAACAAAGAAGGTGAGCTTGACTGTCACAGAGAAGACAAAGAGTCTCAACTGCCAGCGAGGCTGAGGAATCTCTGCATAACATACAGTGATGTTGAACGAGTGGAAAAACGTTCAGAGAAGATGAAAAGTCACGATGATGATCAGACAGAGCACTTGAGTTGTGGAGGATATCGTCATGGTGTGAGTATGCAGAGGAATTGCACGCATTGCATGCACAAGGTGCACAAAAGCTATAAATGCACAATACATAGAAGAGATGTGGTTGTTGTTGTTGCTGGGATTACTGTGGATGTTGTTGAAGGTGATTCATGCATGAAGAAGGATCAAAGTGCAGAAGGTGAAAAGAACATAAGAAGAACTGTGCAACGAATGGACATGGCGCACATAGCATAAAAGAAGAAGAATAGAATGGGTAGCGGATGCATACTGGAAGACAACGAGGAAGTCTGAGTAGAAAAATCTTGCAGAACAATGATGAGACTGGTAAGCTGTTATTAAACACTATATCACTATAATAGGATTCAGTATTTTCATATTCATAATCCAGGGAGGTTGGGAGGTGCTAGGGAGGACTAGTGTCCTCAGAGGTTCAAGTGGGGGCTTGAACACAGGGAGTTGGTGCTTCCTTCTAGTTGGTGCTAGAGAAACCAGGGAGTTGGTGCTTCCTTCTAGTGGGTGCTAGAGAAAAATAGAAAGTTGGTTCTCTCAGCAAGTTGCAGCTTGCAAAACAAAAGTTGTAGCCTCACAGTGAGTTGGTTCTCAAATGTATGATAATGTAGAGAATGTAAATAATACTTATCATATAAAGAAGAAGAGGTTTTTACCCTGTATGGGTTTCCTTGGGAAATATCTGTCTCTATGTTTCTCATATATGTGACTGATGTTGAATGTGCCATTGTTCATTTCCCTGCATTATTGTGAT
>ML777038.1:150587-172122 GCA_009831015.1 Picea engelmannii | reverse complement strand
AATGTCCCCACAAAGGAAAGGATCAGACATGTGATGATGAGGAGAAGTACAAACACAAAAATTTCTTTAAAGAGAAAAACTTTAAGAAGAAAAGTATGTGCGTAAACAATGATGATGATCGTTCAGATGATGAAGAAAATGAATCCTCTATTGAAGATAAACTAAATGAATTCATACTTATGGCCAAAGAGGATTATGATAATAATTTAAGAAAAGAAAGTGATGAAGAATAAATTGTGGTTGACATGGAAGGAGAACTGATCAGTGCACTGGAAGAGATTGTCAGACTAAGAATAAAAAACAGAAAGAAAAGACAATTGTTGATACAGTTCGAGAAAGATAGCAAAGAACCTAATGAATACCTTGTCCTACTAAAAGTAGAATTGGAACAGGAAAATAAAATCAAAGAGATTCTGAAACAATAACTATCAGAAAAGAAGGCAAGATGTGAAGTATTAGAATAAGAAGTAGTGAAAACAAGGAAAGAAATGGAGAAGTTTCAAGCCTTGTATAATCAGAATCTATTAAGTATCAAGGCCTCAGAAGGATTGGCCACCATTCTGAATCAGGAAAAGGAATCCAAAGATGAAAATTGGCTTGGGGTATGAAGAGGGATCAAGCAGTGGTAAGCCAGGAAATGAAGAAACCATCAAGTTTGTCAAAAGTACAACTAATGACAATAACAATCCTACAGAAACAAAGGAAGACAATCAGCTTCCCAGGTCGACTAAGGAAAAAGATGCCAGATCTAAATCTATAGAACAAAGAAGTAATGTGCTCACTGTTGAACGACGTCATCAGTCTGGAAGAAATCGATTTGCTCAAAGAAGACAACCGTTTTTCAGGTACAAAGAATTCTTCTATGGCTATTGTTTCTACTGTGCTAACTTTGGTCACAAAGCTATAAATTGTTCCTTAAGATTTAGACATGAGCAATTAAGATTTCAAAGGAATGAATACTTGCCACAACAAAGAATGATCCAGCCAAGTAACAAACCCTCACTGATTTCCAACTGCCAAATTAAGTCCAGGGACATGCAACTAAAGAGGTCAAGAAATAATCAACATTCAATGAGTAGACAACGTTGCACCAATAAGTTTGACCTGTTGAACAATGAGATTGAATTCTACATCTGTCATAACTATGGACACAAATCTATTGACTACCTTTTAAGGGAATATGAACCAAATTCGAAATCTCCTACTGAAAATGTTAAGTTTTGGAAGAAGAAAGAAAGTGACAAGTGTGGATTAGTGTTGTCCGCTCAAAGAAAAACGAACCCTTGGTATATAGACAGTGGATGCTCCAAACACATGACGGGAAACAAAGGCAAGTTTCTATCTCTAAGTGAAAGAAAATCAGGAAACATAACCTTTGGAAATGATGCTCCAGGGAAAATAAAGGGCAAAGGGATGGTGAACTTAAGTAATGGAAAAGGAAAAGCCCAAAATGTTCTACTTGTGGATGCGCTGAAACATAATTTTCTCAGTGTAAGTCAAATGTGTGATAGAGGATGCAAAGTGTTGTTCATGTCCAAGGACTGCAAGATAAAGTCTGTAAACTCAGGACAAGTAGTGGTCAAAGGCATAAGGACAGAAAATAATGTATATATGCTGAAAGAAAATAGAGAAGAATGTCATCTAAGAAAACATGATGAAAGTTGGTTATGGCATAGGAGACTTGGACATCTAAACTTTCACCACTTAATCAAACTCAAAAACCTCGAGGCAGTAAAATATCTTCTGAGAATATCAAAGCCCCAAGATTCAATGTGTAAACCCTGTCAAGTAGGGAAGCAAAACAAGACACAATGTAAGTCCAAGAGCTTTACTTCAATAGAGAAACCACTCCAACTAGTTCATATGGATTTATGTGGATCATCAAGACAAGAAGGCACAGGGAAATAAAACTACTTCATGCTGATTATCGATGATTACTCCAGACTTACTTGGGTTGCCTTCCTCAAAGAAAAAGTTGAAGCATTTGAGAAGTTTAAAATATTTAAGGCTTTAACAGATACTCAAACAGGCAAGAGGTTAAAGGTAATAAGATCAGATAGGGGAGGAGAGTTTATGTCAAGAGACTTCAAGGAATTCTGCGATGAACATGGGATCAAGAGAGAATACACAATCCCAAGAACTCCACAACAAAATGGAGTTGTTGAGAGGCAAAACAGAATAGTGCAGGAAATGGCCAGGTCAATGATGAATGAGAAGAAAATTGGTCAAACCTACTGGGTAGAAACAATACACACAGTAGTTCATGTGATTAACAAAGCCCACCTCAGACCACAAAGTGACAAGACACCTTATGAATTATGGTTTGGAAGACCTGCTTCAATCAAACACTTCAGAGTCTTTGGGAGTAAATGCTACATAAAGAATAATGATGAGAACCTTGGAAAATATGATGATAGGGATGATGAAGGTATCTTCTTAGGGTATGATACAAACAATAAAGGATATAGATGCTATAATAAGAGGCTGCATAAAATGGTTGACTGTATTGACGTAAAAATTGATGAAGGAATCCCAGCAAGAGAGGTATACAGTAATGAGTCTTCTACAGAAGACACAGCTAAAGCTGAAGATGAAGAGGTCCAAGAATCAGAAAACGAAGACTCGGAATCAGATGAAGACTCAAACACTTAGACAAACTCAAATCAGCAGTCAACTACAAATTCCTCCTCCAGAATCCTTCAAAAGAATCATCCCGCAAGTCAGATAATTGGAGAAAAAGAAAAAGGTGTACAAACTAGGAGAAAGCTAATCAAAACCATCGAACAATATCATATAGCTCTCATATCCATGCTAAAACCCAAAAATTTCAATGAAGCCAGCAAGAATGATGATTGGATTAGAGCAATGAATGAAGAGCTTGATCAAATTGAAAAGAACAATACTTGGGAGCTTGTCCCTAGACCTGAAAATAAGAATTTAATAGGTTCCAAATGGGTGTTCAAAAATAAAATGAATGAAAAGGGCAAGTTGTTAGAAATAAAGCCAGATTGGTCTGTAAAGGATATGCACAAGTTGAAGGTCAGGACATTGATGAAACTTTTGCACCAGTGGAAAGATTGGTAGCCATCATAATGTTTCTTGCTTATTCATCTCATAAAAACTTTAAAGTTTATCAGATGGATGTTAAGTAAACATTTGTTAATGGAGATCTAGAGGAGGAAGTATATATGGAGAAACATGAAGGATTCTCATTGACAGATAATACTAATTATGTTTGTAAGTTGAAGAAGGTCTTATATGGACTAAAACAAGCACCACGAGCTTGGTATTATAGACTGGACAAATTTTTACAAGAAAAAGGGTTCAAGAAAGGTACTGTTGACAGTAACCTTTAAAATGATGATTTTAGGGGCTAAATTTCGCTCATGGGCTAATTTTCCATGGTTTTTCCAAAAATGAGTTTCGCTATTTTAAAAATGATTTGGCCAAATTCTATAGGATAAAATTATTTTACCTTAAAAATCGCCAAAATTTTATAAAAACTATATAAAATCCTTAGAAATTTGAATATTTTTACAAAAATATCGCCAATGATTTATAGTTGGCATATGAAGGATTAGTAAGATTCGCCAAGGTTTCTAAATTTTAAAATAATTTTCCATCCTTAAAATCATCCCTACTTTACATTAAGTCCGAAGGTGATAATTTACTAGTTGTTTTGGTTTATGTAGATGATATTATTTTTGGCTGTACTAATGAATCATTTGTCCAGTGGTTTGCTAACTCTATGCAAACAGAATTTGAAATGTCCATGATAATAGAACTGCCATATTTTCTTGGCTTACAAGTAAAACAAAGTTCTGAAGGAATATTTATTTCTCAAGAAAAATATTTGAAAGAGATGTTGAAGAAATTTCAGATGGAAGATTCTTCTCCAGTTAGCACACCTATGGTGGTTGGTTGCAAGCTGAGTAAAGATGATATCTCACCTGATGTTAATCAAAGGACATATCGCTCTATGATAGACAGTCTTCTGTACATCAATGAATCCCGTCCTGATATAATGCAAGTTGTTGGAATGGTAGGTCGTTATCAGTATTCTCCTAAACAAAGTCATTTGGTAGTTGTCAAAAGGATATTTAAATACTTGAAAGGAACAATGACTTATGGTTTGTTGTATCCCAGAAATCAGAATTTCCAGTTAACTGCTTATTCAGATGCAGATTAGGCAAATTGTGTTGATGAGAGAAAAAGCACCAGTGGAGGAGCATTCTTTCTGGGTGACTCATTAGTTGCATGGTTTAGTAAAAAGCAAGGATCCATTTCATTATCCACTACAGAGGAAGAATACATTGTTGCTGCTACCTGCTGCACACAAATTTTATGGATGATACAAACTCTTGCAGATTTGAAGGTAACTTACACTGATCCCATTCCAATTCACTTTGATAACACCAATGCCATTAGTGTCTCCAAGAATCCTATTATTCATTCCAAGACTAAGCACATTCCAATAAAGTACCATTTTCTCAGAGAACAAGTTACAAACAGAATTGTTCAACTGAATTATATACCTTCTACAGAACAGATTGCAGATATATCTACAAAACCATTAGCAACAACCCCTTTTGGATATCTTCGTCAAAAGTTGGGGGTTATAATTTCTTGTGTCTAATCTGTTCACCTAGTTAGAGGGAGTACTTATTGAATATCTCGTGTATTTCCAATATGTTCATAGTTGACAGGGGGAGTATGTTTTGCAACAAATCAGGGGGAGCATGTTTCTTCTTTGACATTGATGTCAAAGGGGGAGAAAAGAGTCTGGGAGGAGAGTCTGAATGCATGTGGGATCTTGTGTTGCCATCAATGCCAAAGGGGGATAATGTTGGCAAATATTTAATAGATAGCGAATGCTTGTCATTGATGGAAAGTACAACAATGAAGATGGCATGAGTACAGAAAGTACATAATAGATTGCCACTATGAGAAGACGCTGCAGAGACGATTCGAATAAGCTCAAAAGAGATAGTGCAGAGGATTGTTGGCAGATCATTGATGGAAAGATCACAGTAAGCGGAACAAAGTAAGCTCGGGAGGAGAAGTAAAATTTCTGGTCGTTGGATCTCATTTACAATTCCTGATGACCGTCAGATCAAGTGTTGATCGGGAATGTTGATCCCATGCTATCTCGAAGCTTCGCCTATCGCGAGTTGGAGAGGCAAGATACATAACCGCCAAAACTACGATATGTGAAATTGCGATTTATTCACATCTGTCAGATCGAGGTTTGTTCTGGACCGTTGATCTGAGCTCCATCTCAGAGCTTTGCCTATCGCGAGTTGGAGAGGCAAGATACATAATCGTCGAAATCGCGATTTATTTACAGCCGTCAGATCGAGGTTTGTTCTGGACCGTTGATCAGAGCTCCATCTTAGAGCTTCGCCTATCGCCAGTTCGAGAGTAAAGATACATAACCACCGAAATCGCAATATGCAAAATCGCGATTTATTCACAGCCGTCAGATCAAGGTTTGTTCTGGACCGTTGATCTGAGCTCCATCTTGGAGCTTCGCCTTTCATGAATTGGAGAGGAAAGAAGCATAACCACCGAACTCGCGAGATGCGAAATCGCGATTTAATCGAAGCCGTCAGATCAAGGTGTGATCTGAACCGTTGATCCGGCTCCATATCAAAGCTTCGCCTATCGCGACTTGGAGAGGCAAGAAACATAACCTCCAAACTCGCGAGATGCGAGATCGCGATAAGATCTGGACCATCGAATCTATGGAGATCTCAATCATCGATCATATGAAGTTTATAAACTAACGAAGTGCCTTTTTGGCACAGCCTATGGTCACCGTCGGTGGTCACGAGAAGGGAAGGAGTCAGTTCTGATAAGCTCCATTTCGGGGTTTTGGGGATCGCGACATGGAGAGTTGAGATGCCTCATCTCCAAATTCACGAAATGCAAAATCGCGAAAGCGCTTTATGGATAAGCGCTTGGTCATAGCCATGGTCATATAAAGAAAGGAGCCAGTGCAGAAAAACTCCATTTCGGAGTTTCGGAACTCGCAATATGGAGACTCAAGAAGTCTCATCGCAGAATCTTTGAACTGTGAGAGTGCGAAAAGGGTAGATAACACAAGAACCATTTAGAGTTAATCCAATGATGCAGGTGAATCTGAGCATAATCGGAGGGCTACTATTGCACGTCACAGTGTAACTGCCAGAGACCACTGATGGGTTTTGCAAGAGGACTCGAAGACACTTCGGGGTGATTGACAGAGGAGATGAAGAGTCTCTGGGAATCGAGGGATGAAGATGCTTGTGGAGGCAATTGACACCTGGATAAGCATTGAAGCTTGTAACTAGAACAGATAAGGTGAGATTGACTGTCACAGAGAAGACGAAGAGTCTCAACTGCCAGAGAGGCTGAGGAATCTCTGCATAACATATAGTGATGCTGAATGAGTGGAAAAACGTCCATAGAAGCTGAAGAGTCACGATGATGATCAGACAGAGCACTCGAGTTGTGGAGGATATCGGCACGGTGTGAGTATGCAGAGGAATTGCATGGATTGCATTCACAAGGTGCACAAAAGCTATAAATGCACAATACAGAGAAGAGATGTGGTTGTTGTTGTTGTTGGGATTATTGTGGATGTTGTTGAAGGTGATTCATGCATGAAGAAGGATCAAAGTGCAGCAGTTGAAAAGAATAGAAGAAGAACTATGCAGCGAATGGACATGGTGTACAGAGAATAAAAGAAGAAGAACAGAATGGGCAGCGGAGGCATATTGGAAGATAGCGAGGAAGTCTGAGTAGCAAAATCTTACAGAACAGTGATGAGACAGGTAAGTTGTTATTAAACACTATATCACTGTAATAGGATTCAGTATTTTCATATTCATAATCCAGGGAGGTTGGGAGGTGCTAGGGAGGACTGGTGTCCTTAGAGGTTCAAGTGGGGGCTTGAACACAGGGAGTTGGTGCTTCCTTCTAGTTGGTGCTAGAGAAACCATGGAGTTGGTGCTTCCTTCTAGTGGGTGCTAGAGAAAAACAGAGAGTTGGTGCTCTCAGCAAGTTGCAGCTTGCAAAACAAAGGTTGTAGCCTCACAATGAGTTGGTGCTCAAATGTATGATAATGTAGAGAATGTAAATAATACTTATCATATAAAGAAGAAGAGGTTTTTACCCTGTATGGGTTTCCTTGGGAAATATCTTTCTCTATGTTTCTCATATATGGGACTGATGCTGAATGTGCCATTGTTCATTTCCCTGCATTATTGTCATCATCATTGAGTGCCTTGTAAATATTTTAAAAGAAGCATAATTGTTTAAGCATGGTGACAACTAATTCACCCCCCCTCTTAGTTGTTCAACAGTGTGTTCAGGTGCCCTTTAGCTTGGTGTCCATGATCAAATCCATTATAGCTCTCTTAAGGAAGGCCAAGAAAAGGAGAAAACTTTTCATACACAACCTTTGTGATGGTGCAAGGCCCATATTGGAGTGGTTTGAGCTTCCTTTGCAAGCCCATGAGGTGTTCTTTATACAAGTGCAACCATATCTTGTCACGATTCTATGTTGTTCATGTTGCTTCTTTTAGTTGGCATTCTCCTTCTGCAAGATATCATGAACCTGTTGTTGGAGTCATTCCATCCGTTCAAAACATTTATATTATTTGTATACCTCGATGTGAGCATGTGAGGACTTGTGGGTGAAGATGGAACATGAATATCTACATCAATGGACCCAATGCAACTCCAAGAACACCTAAAAATGGATGTGGGCAATAAATTTGTGGAGGCATCTGTTATAGCTATGGTGAATATATGGAAGACTCTCATCCCATGTACGTGGATGTTAGGATTTGTACATGTGCAAGATATGCAGAATCATCATGTTGACCACTTCCATTTTCCCATATGTTTGGAGGTGAAATATAGACAATTTGGTCAACTTAGTGTACATTAGAGACCATATCCTATACTAGAAGGTACTAAGGGACCCTTTGTCTCTAGTGGTATCCAAAAATGGACCCAAAAATTCTCAAAGTAGATCATAGCAATGGCCTAATTTGTGATAAGCTTTCCATGGTGCAAAAATTGCCATCTTAGTGAATCTACCAATAACCACAAAGACACAATAGTGTCCATGATTGGTGGAGGTAAAACCTGACATGTAATGTAAGAAGACTAACTCCTAGGAATTGTCTGGGGTAGGGAGAGGAGTGTACAACCATTGCTTCTTGATGGATGGTTTAGCAATGGAACAAGAAGTGCATGACCTCATATATTGGCTTCCATATGCTTGAAAATTTAGCTAGTATAAATACTTCTAAAGTGTCGCTATTGTCTTCTCCACATCAAATTTCCCTGGCACCCGACTGTAATGTGCCTCGCAAATTATCTTTGCACGCTTTCTTGAAAGAACAAAAAGATGGCCCATACAACATAAGAGTGCATCGCTGAGGTGAAATATGAGACTTTTCTGGCACTCAATGGTTGATAAGTAGTAGTGAATTGTGTTTTATAACTATGTCCACTCGAAGGTCTCATGCCCATAAGAGTTAAGAACTATGGTTAGAGCCACAACTGAAGGCCAACTAAGGAGTCAAGTGAAATTGTTGTAGGCATGTTGTTGTAGGTATGTGGACCACTTTTGATGTAACTTTCGTTGTATCTTCATGAATTGTAGAGGCTTGTGATTAGTGTGGATGATTGTGTGGATAATTATTTCTTGAATATAATATCTACATAACGAAGTACATCTCGTTGTCATAGGTGGGATATCTATAAACAACATCAGATAGTGTTTCACTATAATAGGTCACTAGATTTCCCTCCTAAGTGAGGATTTCACTAATAGCATAGTCATAGGAATCTGCTACAATCTCAAATGGAGGTTTGGAAATGTGAGGACTAGTGCAGAGAACAGGATATGTTTCATATCCCATAATTATTTCTATTGTGATTGAAAATAAGAAAATTCGTCTTTAGTTTCACCCTTAGTCACTTGTCTTTAGGGCCAAGTGATATGAAAGAACCTCGACATGAACCTACAAATTGGAAATGGCCAAGAAACTAAAAATCGCTATTAAAGTCACCGAGGATGGCCACAAGCGAATGAATTTGATCTTGGCTAGGTCCACATGCATCCTCTGTTCATCTAGGATGTATCCTAAGTATTGAACTCTCTACATGTCGAGTGTGCATTATTGAATGTGCTATAAATGTTCTTCATGGATCCATCCATGGGTGGTTTATTGTTGACCAATATCTTATTACATTAATTCATAAAGGGGGTTTTAAAATTGTGAAAAATAGTTTCAATATATTATAGGTGTCAGGGTGTGTGAGGAAGGGTTTATAAGTATTGGCGTATATAAAAGGAACATATGATAAAAATAAGGAATATATAGTAAAAATAGAGGTTTTTTTAATTGGAAAGATGTATTGGGAGACAGTTCAACAAAATGATTTTGGGAGGTATTTATCAGTATCTAGTGAAAATAAAGGTATTCTTTAATATCCCACAAATATAGACAAGTTTACTAAGTCAAAAAGCCATGAGTATGGCTCAATATGAGGATTTCATCAAAATATACAACCAAAAAATAGTTTGTGAATGGTAGCAAAATATCATTCATCATCGTGATGAATGTTGTTAGAGAATTAATCAAGACAAAATGAATTACCAACCACTCAAAAAGGCCTTCTTTATATTTTAAAGTTGTATTCCATACATCCATTTGTTCCATCAAAACCTGGTGGTATCTTGAGTTCATATCAATCTTACTAAATAACTTGGCACCCTTAAGTTAATCAAGAAGATTGTCAATCCATGGGATCATTTATAGGTTCTTGACAATGATTTTGTTTAGGGGTCTATAATTAGTATAGAGTCACCATGTGCCTACCTTCTTCTGCACCAAGACAATTGGGATCCCACAAGATGGGGATCTATGTCAATTGTGGCCCTTTAAGATGAACTCATGAATTTGACACTGTCTTTCCTCTTTCTCCAAATAGTAGTGTTTGTATATTGGACCATTGGGTAAGGGAGCACGAGGTATCAATTCAATGGGATGTTTGACCTATAGTACATAGGCACCCCTATAGGTGAGGCAAAGATGTCTCTATATTCCTATACAACCTTTTCCACCTAATCTTATTTTGTTGAGAGACTCGATACTAAATCTATGGTGGTGAATGTTACCTTTCTTATAACCAAACCATGAAGAGAAAAAACATTGCAGTCTAAGAGATTACCTTTCGTCACGGTTTTGTTGAGATAAATGAAATTGTAGTAGTCATAACTACATATGACACCATGTAGGGTTGAATGACACTACTTGGGATAGGACTCATAAACAACATCATGTATCCACATATATGTTTGTCTTAAAATAACATCACAAAATTTTAGTTGGTTAACATCACAAAGTACCCTCATATTTGAAGGGCTTGATGTCATAGGACATGAAGCACTACTTTCTTAGACAAAAGTCTCATCCTTTCCTCAATCGACTAATGATGTATGGTTGGGGGTGTGGCATTGTTAGAATCTTCAATATCTCGATGACCTCCACTAATATTAGTTTCTTATGGATCCCAATATAAATAATGAAATGTAGAGGGGTCCCCACATCAATAGATGGAAGAGGTGATCCCCCTCATCAAGTTCCTCTTACTCCTTTTGGTTGGATGTTTTTGGTTGTGATGGTAGCACTAGGTTCTACATAGATTATCTTATTTTCC
This sequence comes from Picea engelmannii, assembly GCA_009831015.1. Taxonomy (NCBI): domain Eukaryota; kingdom Viridiplantae; phylum Streptophyta; class Pinopsida; order Pinales; family Pinaceae; genus Picea; species Picea engelmannii. Next base: position 161,400 of record ML777038.1, on the reverse strand, counting down.
TTATCATGTTACAAATAATAGATATGACTCTTTTTGTTTAAGATCAACCAACAATGACTATTTTTGGAGGCATTCATTAATGTTGCACCATGGGATTTTGTGGAACTCACACCATTTTCTAGTTTCCTTATTTGACTTCCCATTACCCTTCTTTACATGTAGCTTGGAATGGTTGTATTGAGGTTGGATATCCTTGATATATCCCTTCTTATATGAGTTAGGTCCATCTTTACCATGTTTTTATTAAGGTTTATTTTTATACCTAAACTCCTCCTTATTCCTTTACTTGAATTTCTACTCAATTGTGACAACATATCGATAAGTGGCTCCTAGTGAAAAGATGCCTAAGAAATTGATATTTGCTTGGATGTATCGATATAGGCCACTACAATACTTCAAAATAGGTTCCACTCAGAGTCTCTGATACCCATCTTTAAGCTCAAGATATGAAAGACATTGGTCTACTTTGACACTGTCTAGTCTCTCTCTTGATGCACATTTATCTATCTCATGTATTGGTCATCATAATTTCCAATGTTGTATACTTCCTCTTTGAGGGAATAAAAAAAGGATGCCCAATTGGGTCATGTCCTGAATGGTAGAGACTCTTGTTCTTTATGTCTCTCCCGGTAACCTTCCCACCAATATTTGACATGGGGAAGGTCTTTAAGGAGTGTGAAGGTGATATTTTCGTTGTCAGAAAATATTGAATAGTGTGATAACCCTCTAACATATTTAACCATTTCTGCAAAGCATGTGCATATTTATTTCCTTCAAATAAAGGGATATCAAAATTAAATTTTACCTTGAAGGGTGCCTCACCTACGAAATGGCTACTTGTTGAAATTTCCTTTCCAACCGTTAGTAGTGAGCAAAGGATATAAATGAAGTTTTATATAATCTCATTTCTCTGTCACGTGAGGGCTTAGTCAATAAACTTCTTTATAGGATCTTTTTATACTGCATCTCTCTTTTCTTCTACCATAGGAATTTGTTTTGGTGGGTGATAGAAGCTATCCCCAAGTGAAACTAGCTCAATACCCAACTCTCTATACTCTGACCTTGTTAGGGACACGCACCGAGAAATAACAAGGAGAAAATTGTTTGATTTAAATTGTATAGAGAACAAAATGTAGCAAAGAGCCAATAGAGTGAAAACCCAACTTCTATTAATGAATGAAATAATAAAATACAAATTCGCTAGAATGGTCGTATCTTTTCTCTAGATAGAGAGTTGTTAGTTATGCTCATTTCTAAAAGGTAATATAACATGCCAAAATATTGACCTTTTAACATACAAAAAAGGCCCTAAAGGTCCAAAACCCTAACCCTAGGAGGCGAAGTGCCAAAAGGTGTTTTTTGCCCGAAGTGGTTAGTTGCTGCATCAACTTCCCATGGTCACAAATTTCACATACAATCTTTGTTAGGGGAACATAGTAGCTCCTTGGAAATATATAACTAAGGAATACAATATTGTGGCATGGACTGAGTGTGTCAAACACTGCTAAGATGGAGAATCATGTTAAGTGAATGGAAGAGGTGGGTGACCACTGATATCCACCGAGATCGAAATGAGTCTTGAACCAAAATCTAGTAAACAAGATATGGGCCATTGGTGTTCAATTATTCAAATATCTAAAACTATGATAAAACTTTATACACAAGTCTTTGGACCATGGACGAGTGAAATGGATAAGGAAGAAGAGGTGTTTAGGGCGTTTCTTTAGGTTTTTAATATTTTAGAACAATATATATATATATATATATATATATATATATATATATATATATACATTTTACGGGATTCAACAGAAGTATGATATTATTTAGCTAAAGAATCGAAGATCCTACTTGAAACGTTTCATTTTGTTGTTTTGTAAGGTAAATCAACAAACTTTAGTATAGATTTAGCGGTAATGGTCCCTTTGTCCATTGATTTGCACTCATATGAAAATATTTTCATAGTTTTTTGTTACTTCAAAATTTCAAACATTATCTTAAGATAACTATTTTATGTACTTAACATAAGATATTTCAAAGTTTTTATAAATAGGAGAAGTAGTTCCGGTGGGGCACATTGTGTGCAAGCAATGATGTTTATAAAAGGTAGAGATATTATGTGAATGGAAGAATTTGAGGTAGGAAAAAAGTAAAAAGTTTTATTTAGGATTTTAAGAAATATAGAAAACGTCATAGTTTTGAGCAAGCATCTTCTACCTATGCAATTTCTGGTAAGTCATATTTTATTTCCATTAGAGGATATAATTGCCAAATCACATAGGGAGGAAGGGAGTGTATTGGACTATTTTTTAGCATAAAAGAAAACGATTTGTTTGATAGGATTGTTATTAATATTCCATATACGAATTAGCAATGTCACAAAATTGTTGTATTTGTCGAATCTGTAAAAAGAGCAATTAACAATGTCGCATGGTCAATTTCTTTGAAAGAAATAATAATATTTTAAGAAATATTTTAGTACAGGCAAAGGAGACGCTTGCTAATGGTTTGTATGATGAAGAATGAAAATTATCTTAAAGAATACTACTAAATTTCAATATGGATGGATAAAAAGTACGTATGTGCATGAAGGAAGATATTTTCTTAATAAAAATATAGAGTTAATTGACATCTTAAATTTCATGCAAAAGAAAATTGGAAATAATTGCATTCACAAAGATAGAATATTTACTTGAACTTTATGAGAAAGATATTAAGGGAAAGGATTCGAGCATTGCATTTCTTAGGAAAATAAACACGGGTTGTTTTATAATAAGATATAATGTTATGCATTAAGCCTTTTTCCAAGAGAAAGGTCCCTTCTCAAGTAATATCCAAAACCAAATTAAGTGGTAGTTTCTTTCCACAAACTTGTAAGTTAGGAAAGTGATATATATCCATAAAGGTGGTGATTTAAAAATGTGAGAAACTACACAACCATCAAAACTAGTAGCCTCTTTGCTAGGTTATTTAGCATCATTCTAGAGAGAAAAATAAGTAAATGGGGAGAAGAAAGCAATATCAAATCTATTTCTCAAGATGGTTTTCAACCTATGAGCCACAAAGAAGGGCGTCCACCCTCCTTAGACAACCAATAGAAGATGATCATTATTCACTCAGAAACTTCTATTGTAATCTGATCTCGTCAGTTGTCTAAGCAAGGCATTCTAAACGAATGTTTACTGTGCTAATTTTTTATCCGTGTCATTGTATATTTGTAATAAATCCTTTTCGATTATAATGAGCAATTCTATCAGTCCAACCCTCACTAGTCTGAATGCACAGGGCATTGCAGAAATAAAGCAACAACTACCATTGTAAGAAGTATCCATGAATTATTAAGGGGCATATTTCTCTATAATAAAATTGGATGAATTATTTTGAACCTTTCCTCTCTTCTCTATTTGCGAAATCGATTTTCTCTGTGAGTTTTCTGGGTGACATGTTTTGTTGTGCACCAAGTAAACTATTGCACCCTCTCTTCATTTTGTTGTAAGGAAGTGTTGGCCATATTAAGTAAAATTAGTGTGCCCTCCTTTCTTTCACTCTTGTTAAACATCAATTGGTATCATAGCGGTTTCCTTGGGAAATCTTATGCACGCAGTGAAGAGGGAAAAGACAGAGAATTCATCCGCTAGATTCACACAACTTTCTTTTTTGTCTTGTGTTCTTTAGTTAGTTACTCCACTCTCTTTCCAGAGCTTCCAAGTCGCCCTTCTCAGGTTTCTTCTCTGTCTCCATGCTTGAGACCCTCTTTGTTCCCTTCTTAGCCTCCTCGTGTGCCCTTCTCAAAGCCCCTTTGGAGTTCACTTTGCTAGAATTTTCACTTATCTCATGTCAAGTGGATACGTTTTCTGTCTTTCATGATTGAATATAATGCCACCACGAAGAGAGACCTAGACTGAGGATTCTAATTCCTCCATGTATTCTCCATTTGAATACTTGGCGTTGGCTCTACAGGAATTACTTCGACTACAACAATGAAGGAATCCAGTGACTATGTAGCTCAACATGCGCTTTCAGTTGTTGAAGTTCACTGAGAAAATGAATGGAGAGACTATTGATTCTTGGATTCGTAGTCTCTACACCTAATTTAGCTTGAATTAATTTCTCAAGCTTGGTGAGACACTCAATTGGAACACTCTGATATGGTCATTGATATTGGTACACCACAATCTCCAAAAACTAGATGTATTGCTTCTTGGGAAACTTTCTGCCATGCCTTGTGTGAGCAATTCTATCCCCTAGGCTATCTCCAGAATATTCTCTCCAAGTGGTTGCATCTTCGCCAGATTTCAACTCAGTTTGTACAAGGCTACATTGACAACTTCTACAAGTTGCGCATACAAATCCATATCATCGATCCTGGCAAGGCATTAATCATCAAATTTAATTATGTTCTATTGTTGCCTCTTCGTCATGAAGTTGACCTCTTTGAAAGCTCCTTTCTAGAAAAGGCCTTCTTATGGACCTTGGTCGTAGAATGTAAGATACCTCCTCGAACCTGCTATCAACAAAATAGAACCCATTCTACCAACCCAAATCCTTCTCATCCACAACCTTATCCTTCTTCTTTTTCGACGCCCAAAAATGCAGTCTAGTGTACTTTTCACAAGACCAACTCCCACAACTCTTCCGACTGTCGATCCATTAAAAATATTTGCACGAATAAGACCTTGGTTGCATAGGTCACCCCCATTGAGTTTCTAGAACAATCATAAATCATCTTTCTTTCCAACCCCATCAAAGTTGACCCCTCCCTCATTCTCATGACTATGCCTGAACCAGGTCACACTAACATTCCCCTCTTTACACATAAATTCCAAATTAAACATGAACTCACCACTCTCATTTTGGACAATGGAAGCCAAAAGAATTTGGTCTGACAAGACTTAGTCCAACATCTGCAACTTTCCCCTAGCCCCCACTAGGATCCCTAACAAGTTAGATGGGTAAAAATAGAGTACCACGCATCACTATCGCCTAGTGTTGCACGGTAAATTTTTCCATTGGCCACTTCTGCAACACCTTGTTCTACGATGTATCACCTTTAAACTGTGTTGACCTCCTCCTAGGTCTCCCATACCAACAAGACCGAAAATTCGTGTACCATGCCAAATCTTATTAGTACCAACTTGAGCATTAAGGAAACACATATGTTCTTACTTTAACGCCTCACACTTCGCCCCCTTCGCATTATGGGAAATAATAAAATAACCATGTTATTAACAACAAATATGTCTCTCTATGTTTGGTACACCATCTTAGGCTTCAGAAACTCACTAATTTGACACCTCCTCCAGTGCTCCCACTCCTCCATGAATTTGTTGATGTTTTTCAACCACCCATAGGGCTAACACCCTCTAGAGACATTGCCCATTCCATCAACCTCATTCCTAGCGGATCCTTTCCCAATGCCCAGTCATATCGACTTGTTCCCAAAGAACCCACATAAATCCAATGACAAATTGGCCAACTCTTTGAATCTGTCCATATTCAACCCTCCTCTTACCCCTCTGCCTCTTGAGCTTTCATCATCCCAAAGAATGACATTGATGAATGACGTCTAGCTACCGATTATCGTACCCTTAACAAATCCACCATTAAAAACCACTATCCCTTACCCCGGATTGAGGATCTTCTCGACCATCTTCAAGGGGCCTCGTTCTTCACCAACATGGATTTGACTTCTGGATATCATCAAGTGCACATGAAACCAACCGATATATGGAAAAAAAGATTTAATACCAAGTTTGGTCTTTATGAGTGGTTAGTCATGCCCTTCGGCCTGATCAATGCACTGAAAAATGTTATGCGACTCATCAATGACATATTTCGACCACACCTCAGTAAGTTTTTAGTTATTTATCTTGATGATATTTTGGTTTTCAATAGGTCGTGATATGCACATATTCAACATGTCCGCACAGTATTGGAATTACTGCAACAACATATGCTTCAGCTGAAGGAAAATAAATCCTACTTTACACAGACTTCTGTGCAATATTTAAGATTCACTATGGACCAAACATGGGTGCATCCAGATCCCTCTATAGTGAAATTCCTCGCTCAATGTCCAGTGATAACCATTGCACGTCTTCTTAAAAGATTTATCGGGGGTCATTAATTTGTACATAAAATCTCTCTCCCATTTCTCCCAGTTGGTTCGTATGTTGCATCAGTTAACAAATAAATATAAGTTCATATGGACCACAAATGCCCTACACCACTTTGAGAAGTTAAATAAATCCTTATGCTCTACTTCAATCCTTCGATTGCCTCGACTTGGTCCAACATTTTGAAATTGAGATAGATGTTTCTCAATTTTCTATTTGCGCAGTACTTAAATATGGAGGTCACCTAGTGGCATACCACTCTGAGACCCTTTTCGAAGAAAATATTAATTATATTACCTATGACAAAGAATTATATATCTTGGTGTAGGCTTTGAAACAATGGCACCATTATTTTTTGGGAAAAGAAAAAATTATGCATGCAAACCATCATCCTCTCATATTTATCAACTTGTAGAATAAAATACAAGAACAGTGACACTTGAATTGGGTAGCCTACATACAACAATTTCATCTGGTTGTCAAATACAAGAAGGGAAATGCTAACAAGATGGAATACGTTTTAAGTAGACTACCAACACAATTCATGCATATCTTAGCAGTAAGATGTGCGACATATGATGCATGGAAAGGCATGTATGAAGCAGGTCCATCCTTCAAATACATATGGCCACCATTACAACAACCCACAACCATTAATCAGATGCCTTTTCTCGATTATACCATCTGATATGGATGGATTTATCGCCTCAATCAACATTGAATTCCCCAATATGAGGACTCTTTGATTATCATCAGAGAAGCACATGATTCCTCCTACGGTGGCCATTTTGGGATGGCCAAAACACTTCTCCAACTTCAGCACCACTTATGTTTTCTAGCTATGTCCAGAAAAGTAGAGCCCTTCATTTTCACTTGTTCTCTCTGTTCGTAAAGAAACCTTGTAATCACAAGAACACTCTCTATCAAGCATTATCCATCCCCTCCCACCCAAGGTAATATATGTCTATCGACTTTTTGAGTGGCCTACCTACCACCTTGCGAAAGCATGATGCCATTTGGGTTATTGTATATTGTTTCTCAAAGATGGAAATATTTCTCCCATGCCATAAGACCACTTCCACATCCCAAACTGTTGATCTGTTCTTCCGTCATATTTTTCCACACTTTGGACTTCCTAGTAGCGTCATTTCTAATAGAGACTCTCACTTCCTTAGCTCCTTTTGCTGTACTCTCTAGAATTTACTAGGATGTCAACTCCATTTTTCCATGGATTTTTACCCACAGACCAATGGTCAAACAGAGGTGGTCAATCATACCTTGGTCCATGCACTTCGCAACTGTTAAATATATTGTACCCTCAACAGTATGACTGTACACTACCAGCTGTACTGGACAGTTGTACTTTCTAATTTTGTCTTGCTTGAGCATATATAAGCTCAGCTATTCCCTATTGTTGGGTGCTTCAGTTCTTCAACTTACTTCTGTACTTTCTGTACTTCTTTATACATTTCAATATACTGTTCTATTCTTTCTCTCTGCATTTCTCTTTGCTCCACAATTTATCATGGTATCAGAGCTTCAGTAGTAAGCCTCTTCACACAGTTGGGAGAGCAACACGATCCTCATAGCGCAGAGCTTACACGCATCTTGAGAGCACGCGACACAGTTTTTTCACAAGGCTTAGAGAGATGGCCGTAATACTCTTTAAAGATCGTCGTAACAAGCTTGCAGAGGAAGAAGAGCATACAACGCTCGAAAGATCCTGGATGAAGAGAACGCAGAAGAAGAAACAGTAAAGATTCTTGTAATCTTTTCAAGAATCGTCAAAGATTGATGAAGAAAAGCCGAAGGAGGCGAGAAATTTTAAAGTACTCAAAAAAATTTCCATCACATCTGTTAAAGATTGAGGACACAGAATGAAGAATTCGTGAAATTCTTTCAAATCTTTGAAAGATTCACGAATCTTTTCTTCCGCAGGAGAAAATTCCGTTAAATTCGGGAAAGATCGCGTCAAACACGCCAAGAATAGCCATTAAGACTGAAAGATTCATCTTGCGGACAGATCCGAGGCGGGAAACCAGTCCAGAAGGGAAGAAGGAGAGCACGGAAAAGGCGAATGCATTTCAGCCGTCAGATCTTTCACAAAGGACCGACAGCCGTTGGATCAGCGAGAAGGTGCACGAGGTTTAGTCCTCTGCAGTGCACAGGAGTGATTTCGACTTGTGAAGTCATGAAATCCCGACGTCACCTTGACCGTCTGATCAAGAGACACGTGGCAAGATCCTATTCCATCGCAAAATCGGGAATCGGGAGTTGGACGAGCAAAGAAAACTGCTCTCTAAAAACTCCGATACGCGATATAGCGATAAGATCTCAGCCATTCGTTTGTTAGGACATGTGGCGAACATCGCAGCGCCCATCGGCATTTCGGAATTCGGGGTTTCAAGTTGTCAAAGAAATTTGACATCGCAACTTGCGAAATCGCGATACGCGAAATCCCGATCCAATCTCAGCCGTCCATCCTGACCAGACACGTGGCGGACATCGAGGCCACCGTCATCATATCGGCATTCGGAGTTTCAAGTTGACAGACACATTGTGTCAATGGAGCATCGCAAGGCGCGATATCCCGAGGACGCATCAGGACCGTCCATCTTTCAAGGACGCGTGGCGCAAATCCGTTTACTCGGAAAAGGTCCCGAAGAGGAAAGGGCCATCGGCATATCAGGATTCGGCAAATCGGGAATCCTGAGAACAAGTGATCGGGTTTCTTTCCAGGGAAATACCCGACGCAAATCTAGCTGTCCATCTGTTCAGGACGCGTGGCAGAGATCGAGGCTTTCGGGAAAAGTCCCGATAAGCGACTTCATCGGTTTTTCGGGATTCGGCATTTCGCGGATCCTGGAGACAAGAGGTCTGGGACATAACATATCGCGAAATCGCGAGGAGAGATCACGACCGTCCATCTGTTGAGGACACGTGTCACAGATCGGAGCCATCGGGAGAAGTCCCGATAGGACAACGCCATCGGAAAATCGGCGATCGCGGAATCGAGGAGACAGAAAACCTCGACATCAGAAATCGAGAAATCCCGATTCGCGAAATCCCGATAAGATCTGGACCGTCTGATCACTGCAGATCTGGACCGTTGAAAAGTCCAAAGGCGGTTTTTCGCGTTTCGGCATTTTGAAAGACAAGAGAACGAGAAAATCCCGTAGCGCCTTAACATTAAAGCGCGTGGTCACATTGAAAGGAGACCAAGGGCCATCTAAAGCCCGATAAGCTCCCATCGGCCATCGACGAATCGACAATCTCTGAGATTGGAGGTAAATACGAATTTTTCCCTCTATTTTTTTTCAGCATTTTTTTTAAATGGCGTCGACCAGCAATCTCGACCCGACTCAGGGTCCGATACTTCTGGGAAAGAACTATGAGTTCTGGTCCCTTCGAATGAGGTCGTTCCTGCAAGCACAAGAATGCTGGGAACTAGTGGATCTTGGCTATGTAGAACCAGATCCAGCCGCCCTTACTGCCATGAAAAATGCTCAGAGAATTGGTCACTCAACTCTGAGGACCAAAGAAAACAAAGCGAAATTCTGGATACAAAATTCTGTGGATGATTTGATTTTCTCGAAAATCACAGGTGCTGGTACTTCTAAACAGGCCTGGGACATCCTCAAAACGTCCTACCAAGGAAATGACAGGGTAAAAACAGTTAAACTACAGTCCTTGTGGACACAATTCGAGACTCTCCGAATGACAGAGTCTGAAACTATAGATCAGTTCATGATCAGAGTCATGGGAATCGTGAGCAGGTCAGATTGATTGGTGAAACACTCACTGATCAATGAATTGTTGAGAAAATTCTTAGAAGTTTACCCAGGAAATTTGAAATGGTTGTAACAGCCATCCTTGAATCCAAGGATCTGTCAATATTTTCAACACATGAACTAATTGGTTCTCTGGTGACACATGAGACAAGACTACATCTCACAGATGAGTCAATCTCAAATGCCTTCCAATCTCAATTCTCCTTCAGAAGAGGGAAAGGCAGAGGAAGAAGTAGAGGAAGAGGGAACAATCAGGGTAACCCTCATACCAATGGAGGAAATAGACAACAATATACAAATCAGAATTTCCAAGGTCAACGAAATCAACAACAATATCAACATCAGAATTTCTAGCCTCAAAGAGGCAGAGGGAGAAGGTCTAATGACAAATAAAGCATACAATGCTATTACTGCAAAAAGTATGGGCACTATGAATCTGAATGCAGGAAGAAGCAGGCAGAGCAGCTCTCAGGAAGAGCACATGTGTCAAATCACAAGGGAGAAAACTCAGGAGGTATGTTTCTCTCATGCCACAAAACTGAACAACAACCTAAAGATCTCTGGTTGCTGGACAGTGGATGCAGCAATCACATGACAAGTAACAAAGAATTACTCGCATGCCTTGACTCTTCAATTTCCTCTGATATTACTCTTGGTAATGATCATTTAGTCAAAGTTCAAGGAAAAGGAATTGTTCCTATTCTTACTAAACATAATGTAAAGAAAGACATATGTAATGTCTATCATGTTCCAGACTTAAAAAATAATTTGTTAAGTGTAGGACAGCTCATTGAAAAAGGATATAAGGTACTTTTTGAGGGAGCATCTTGTAAAATCTATGATAGAAAACCCAGCAGAAAATTGATTTCTGAAATCCTTATGACTCCAAATAGGATGTTTCCCCTT